>SMGU01010608.1:0-47577 GCA_004348175.1 Puccinia novopanici
CAGCCTGGAATGTGATAAGAATGATAATAAATGACAAATTTTTGAACCAAAATAGCAAGGCAACTTTAGTGACCAGAAAAATAGGGCCAAAAATTGGAATTAAAATAAATTCTTCACTGAAATCAGATCTAATTCAATTTTCAGGCCTGTTTCTATGGCCACTAAATTTGCTTTGCTACTTTGGTTCAAAAATTTTTCATTTATTATCATTCTTATCACATTCCAGGCTGTAATCTCTGAGTTTTCTAGGTGCTTCAACTGCATATTAAACATTTTTGAAAATCAGCAAAAAATTAAAAAAAAAATTCACACTTTTTTTATTTTTTCCAATAATTTTCTTAATAATCATTATTTGAAACTCTTTTTGGATTGATTCACCAGAAATTGAGATTTTAACTGTGGTGGTTGAACTTGTTGAATGAAAAGTGTTGTGACAAAAACTTTTGTCTAGGCACTGTACAATGGGGGCTGTTCCAGCTACCTTCAGCTACACTAATGTTTATCATATTTCTTTTTGAAACTGAACCAGTTTTTAGCACAAATCTGACCAACACCAAGGCAACCAAGAAAAACAAACTAAAAAATTCAACCATAATAAAAAAATGTGAATGTTCTATATTTTACTTTTATACTTTTGTTTAACTAGAGTCTCAGAGATTGTGGTTAATTAGACTTTCATAATATGACGTGTAACATATTATGTTTTTAATAAACCTTGGACGGAGTGGAAAAATTGGATTCTTGAATTATGGGTTTTTTGTCTGTTTTTTTTTAGTTTCTGCCATTTCTGCCATACCAAGTAATTATAGCTTGTGTTATCATCCCTTGAGATCACGATCACAATCAATTATCAATCCATTTCCTTGACCACTCACATCCACAATCCAAGCCGCAAGATGGCTGCTCTTGGAATAGATATACTCTCCAGGATTTGACCTACTCCGGCTGATACCCATCAAGATCATGATGATGAACCGGAAGAAACTGACGAACAGTTCAAAGTTTGCTTTTCATTTCTTATTTGATTATCTTGATTTACCACTAACAAACTCTCTTTCTCTTTACAGTTGCGTCAAAAGATCTCTTGCTCCACAACCTTTAAGATTTTTTACTAAAAACAAAAAGGAAAAAAGATCGGTTGGGCTTCAATTGCATCACCAAAAGTCTTCAAGATCAAATTCCATCCCGGCTCTACTTCTCACAGTGAATTTCAAGAGCTAGTGGATAACGAATGTAACATTCAATTTACCAGTGCTGGGCCTCTGATCCGGGACAGCATAACACAACCTGGCTCCCTTCCAATTGAATGGAGTGTCTACCTCCTTCGCTCACCTTCCTTACCGGAGTTCAGCAAAGATGTGAACTTCGTTATTGACAGTATCAACTCTTTCAATCACTGGACAGAATCGGTGACCGGACTTGGAAAAGCAGTTGTCAACTGCTGCTTGAAGCTGGCAACTGACAACCCTAGTGCGATCGAAAAGAAAAAGGCTGCCGCTACTGAGGTCCAGAACCACTTGATGAGTGCTGAGGCTGCACGCAATGCTTCTTCATCAAGGTGTAGGATCACTGATGCCTTGAACGACCCAACTCTCAATTTCAAGGATACTGTGAATCTCCACATGGAATCCCTTTACCAACGCCACCAACCAAATGTGAAATACAAGAAGGATTTCCCAGTTTTCCTTCATCCCACCGATCCTAATCAGTACATCCCTTTAACTGCAGGTGCGGTACAAACGTGGGCCTTAGCTTTGGTGAGCATGTTTTTGTTCAAGGTCATTGTCCTTTAAAAGAAGGCTCACATGCATTGTTACAGAACTCTGGTGCGGTTGGAGTCTCAATCACCTCGCCACCTGCATCTCTGCGCTACGTCAGTCTCAGCTCCAAGAAGCGAAAGATTGACCCCACCTTTGACTCAAAAGATGTTGGCCAGTTACTTGTTAACCTACTAGCCAACCAAGACCAAGGTCACAGCACAGAACCATCCGATGGGTCTGTTTCATCAGGCGAGGAATCTGAGACCCATACTATGAGCGACTACCTTGACTTTGTCAAGATCCGAACCTCCAAGCAAGCCGAAGTCTTGGAAATTCTTGATCAAAACAATATCAACCACTTCAAGCTCTTCAAGTCGAAGAGTATCACACAAGGCCATATGAGTAAATGGGGGCTGAGTGATGGTGTGATTGCCCAATTAAGAGATAATGTGCGCAAGTATGAAAAGAAATTAAAAATGGAAAACTGAAACATTGAAAAGCTCTTTAAAGATTCTCTGTTATTGTGTGTCAAGTGCCGCTGGGCACAAACCCAAGTCCAGCTTGGCACAGTGCCACCCTAGCTTGGGTGTGTGCTCAGGAGGCTTGTGTGACCAGCCTGGGCTGGCCTCGGATCTTGGCACACAGCCAAGTACCGCTTGGCCAAACCCAAGCTCTTGACTGATCTCAACACAAGCAAAATTCTGCCCACAATACTCGATCAAGGTAAATAAGTTTTTTTTTTCTACTGTTTTGATGCTGTTAATTCCTACCTTTTTGTTCAGATGGACGATTCTAATGCCTCGGTCATGAACGCTCTTGACCTTGAGATTGAGGCAAACAAAATCAAAGCTCGTGAGCTAGCTGAAGAGCTTCGGAAACTCACCAGGAGGACACACGAGCAAGAAAACAAAAAGAAAGCCACTGAAAAAGTCAATGAAAACCGGACTTACCAAAGTGACCAACTCACTCACAAGGAGCGGAAGGCTAATGCCATTATCAAGCCGGAGGTCAGGGAGCTGATTCGTGAAAATGTCATCAGAAATGGCATGAAAGTTTCCGAAGCGATGAAAACCTTCAAGGTCTCCAGGCGCCAGATCCAGAGGATCAAGACCAAGGATCCCTCTCTGGTCAAGACAGTCAAGAAAAGACCTGGAAAGTTCACCAATGAGATGAAGACCAAGCTTCTTCATCAGCTAGAGCAAAAATCCTCAACAACCCTTACCGAGCTTGCACAATTTATCAAAAAAAAATTCGATATTACAGTTTCAACCCAAGCGATCAGCAATCTTATCCATGACATGGATATTACCTGGAAACAAACAACGAACATACCGACTTCGTGGAACAAGCCACAGTTGATTGAGCTTCGAGCCAACTTTGTTCACCATCGTGGCTTGGATCTCAAGCGGACTGTTGTTTTTGTTGATGAGGCAGGCTTTGATCTGCACTCTGGCCGGGCTTTTGGTTATGCACCTCGAGGTAATTTGTTTTTAACTTATTAATGCAGCAATAACAATCTGATTTGATTTCTTTTGACTAGGTGAACCTGCTGTCTTGAGCCTTGTGCCCAAGGCCAGACAGGTTACACTTATAGGTGCTTTGTCCGAAGATGGTTTTGTCTACCATGAG
Organism: Puccinia novopanici; assembly: GCA_004348175.1. NCBI lineage: Eukaryota > Fungi > Basidiomycota > Pucciniomycetes > Pucciniales > Pucciniaceae > Puccinia > Puccinia novopanici. The sequence continues at coordinate 3,390 of SMGU01010608.1, forward strand.
CTATTGAATGCGGACAATACCATGGCAAAAGGGGTAGGGGCCGATCAATTCTGCCTCTTTCTTGGTAGTCTTGGTTCTCGTTTGCCGGACAATGCCATCATCATCATGGACAACGCACCTATCCATCAAGGTGAACGGTTCAACGAAGTCAAAGCTTCCTTGAACAGCTCAAAATCGATCTCAATCAAGTTTCTTCCCCCTTACTCCCCCTTTCTCAATCCCATTGAATACTCGTTCCATTTGATCAAGGCTTATGTCCGATCCAAGCAGCCTCCAAACCAAACAGCACTTGTGGCTGAAATAAAAAATGCAGTCAATGAGGCAATCACACCTCAAAAGTCAAAAAACTTCTTTCTTCATTGTCGCCGTCTCTACCGCCCTTGCGCCGAGATGCAAGAGATTACCGGTCCACTCCTGACTTCCCCTCCTGAATGAATCTTTCACCTCATTCCTCCGCTTCCTCATCTCAGCTGTAGTTAACCACATCACTATCTACCTCCACAATCCATACTGTAATCAAGTCGACGATATGTGTAACAGTTTCAAATGAAGCTGAAATTTAGTTTATGCACCCCTCAAACTTAGGGGTGCCGCCTTTTGAGCAGCCATGGCACATTGGCTTGGCTTCGGCCAAGCCGAGCTTGTGACTGACTCACCCCAACTTGGGCATGTGCCCAGCGGGGCTGGGCTATTGGCCAAGCACACTTTAGGGTCAGCCAAGCGAGGTTGGCCAAAATCGAGCCCAACTTGATAGAGTGCCCAGCGGCACTTGACACACAATAATAAAAACACAGTCCAATCTCATGTAGCAACCTGTAGTAAGCCAAAAAAGAAAACAAAATTGATTGTATTAGTGAAACAAAAATGTTGTATGCTCAATACATGTAATGCGAAGTAGCCTGAGTCTCAATAATGATCTCCTGTGTGAATACAAATAACAGTGACCAAAGCTGTATTGATCATTTTTAGTTCAATGAATAGTAAAAAGGATTCATTGATGTAAGCAAACAACAAGGGGGATTTTATTTAAAAAAGTCAGTTGGATGGGATGGCAACACAATAACCGCAGTGTTGATAGATGCTCAAGCAGAACCTTGGAGTAAAGACCTCTGCAGCTGCCTTGCGAACCTCGACTCTTGCATCCACCGATTGACTCAAGACATGGTTACCTCGCATCTGGCTCTTAATCGCTCCAAATCCAAGTTTGATTGGATTCAATTCGGGGCAATATGGGGGAAGGAAGAGAAGTCGAATGTGAGCCTGGTTACAAAGCTCTTGGACCCTGTCACCTCAATGGACCGTGGCATTGTCACAAAATAGAACTGAATTTTTCCCCGGGTATGGATTCATGCAAGGGATCTGATTTGAAAAATAGATGTTAGCAATTAGAATAATCACATGCAGATTGAGTGAGAACTCACCAAATAAAACTCTAAGAAATGTTCAAATTGTGGTCGTTTGAAGGTTTCAGTCGTGGTCGTCAATGCAAGCAGCCCTGAAATCGAGATGGCTGGCAACAAACTGATGCGCTCAGGGTTTTGATTGACAATGAACCTAGTCGCTGGAGTTCCTCGAGCAGATCTTGCAAAGGTGCAAAGGAGATCTTGGTCGCAAAACAAGCTCTCATTTAAAACACAGCAACATTATAATCAGTATTTCAACAATTTAGAACAGAAAGAGGATGAGACGGACCTGTAAAGACCAGCCAGTTGGCTGGAAAAAAACCTCATTGTTTTGATGTAGGAGAACTTCCTCACCAGTGATTTTCAACTGTTGGAGGTGCCAGCTTTCTTGAGTGTAATACACAGCCTGTTCACCAGGTTGTGGTGAACTGCCTCGACGCTGAGAAGGGGGCCGTTAGAGTCAAATAGCCGTTCACGTATCTCACTCAAGAAGAGACCTGGTTCGGCTCAGACCAAGTCAATAATAAAGTCGATTTCTTCAGTTGTTAGGGTGGAATGCACCCCACGTGCCTCGTAGGTATCCAGATTGCAAATCACACATTTAGTCTTCTCAAATAGATCAAGCCAACGTTTGAACGATTGTCGGGAGATGCTCAAGCCGAGTGTGTTGCAGATGGAAGACTGGTTGGTTCCCTCAAGCGACATGCGAACAGCAGCGATCTTTGTTGCCGGTGCGTAGGCTCGAAAAACCATGTTGTTGGGTGGTGGCTATTGGTAACTGTGGGGATTGTGGGATGAGTATTACGGCCTAGCTTAACACAAGCCCCACCATTGGATGCCCCATGCAGCGGCCTCCGAAGGAGGGGCTTGCCACTTAAGTCCAATATTTGGCCTGGAAGCGGCTCCTGTATCATCAACATAATGTAGTTTTCTTATAAGATCAATGATTGCCAGAGAAGTATAGGGGGTAGAGACATGCTCTGAAAGGGCCCCAGTAGGCATCTATCTTGGCTTTAAATTGAGCCATTCATTTTCCCTAGGAGGCTGCAAACAGCCTACCATCCTTATCATTGAAGTGGAGGTAGTAGGTTTTCAAACTAGTCTGTGACTGAACTAAGAAGGAATAATACAGAATATCCTACAACTCTGTATGTGTCAAGAAATGTCCAAGCACAACTTTTCAAAATGATATAGCATGATGAAATAAGACATGGGGATGAAGTGGATTGGACCCACAGAAAGGCACAATTAAGGCCTATCCAATGGTGTAATCTGGCTGTGAGAAATATTGACAGATGACCTCTGCCAGGTCAAGGCATTTTTGCTCCACCAAAATGACATTTGCTTCCAGGCAGAAAATCTGACTGTAGCTGCAAGCCCCTCCTTCGGAGGCCGCTGTGCGGGGCTGCAGTGGCCATACCTTCCGAATTGGAGGGGATTGTGTTAAGCTAGTATTACGGCCAACAGCAGACCAGACTCGGTCAAAACTCTTAGGCAGAAACCCCCTAAACCCATAAATTTCTGCCGGGATTTATTTTTTTTGTCCAAGGTTTAAGAAAAACATAATACATGACTTACTACTTTCAGACTATAATAGGGGGGTTCACAATACACTTTTTGGCTTCTGGTCACCCCTAAAATTATTTCTTGCCGGTGACACTTCAGGCCTAAATTTTAGCATAAAATTTAACACCGTAAGCCCTCACCAGACACCTCACATGGTATCTGGTATGCTCAAAACACTCATAAAATTTTAGCTAATTTATGACGTTTGTCGGAAAAACCTCACCCCAACCACCTCCCACCCAGCACAACTACATTTCTCAAAAATGTCTCAGGTGAGTGAAATTTTTTTGGATTTTTCTTGGATATGCCTGACTGAAATCAAGTTTCAGCTTGTTGTCAACCCACTGTTGATGATGGACCTGTCCTCTCAATCTCCGTCAATATCTCAAAATCCAATGTCCCAAACTCCGTCTTTGTCGCAAACTCCCTCGAATTCACAAGCCCCGTCGTTGGATCCAGCTTCACAGCAGACTTCAATGACAGCTACCCCCTCTTGACCCTCTTCAACAGGTCGTGATTTGGCTTCGCTCGCGGATTTATCGCTGGGTCAACCCGGGACCCCACAGGTTTCTTCAAACACTACCAAGACCAAGCGCCCCCGCAGGACAAAAGCGGAAATGAAGCTCTATAAAGAGCAGCAAGCTCACATCAAGAGGCTCAAAGCCGCAGAGAAGGCCAAAAATCATTCCCAAGGCAGGTCTAAACGTGCGGCTCGATCCTCCCAAAGTTGCTTGGGGGCCTCTCAACCCGCCAGTAGCTTGAGTGAAGCTCCACCTACTTCCGACCATAATCCACCATTCATTACAGAAGACTTCGAGAATATTTGTACGTACCTGGAGGACGACAAAAACTTCCAGCAACTTTATGGTTTGGGTTCCAAAACGTTGGTTGGCACTGGCCCGGTCACCAAGGCAGCTGCATATGAGATATTTGCAATATTCATCAACAATCGATCAACTCGTGGGCTCCACTTAACTGGGAAACAACTCAGATCTAGAGTCAATGCATACAAGAAGAAATTTATGATTACAAAGGAATGGGCCAAGAATACTGGGGCGGGAATTGACGAGGTGCATGGCGCCAATACTCTAGCGGAAATTCTGGAGAAGAAATGTACATGCTACGAACGCATGTATGCTATCTTTGGCAGCAAGCACAATGTCACCCCCCTGGCTTCTTTCGATTCCAATGACAGGGTGGGTGGCCTTATTGACCCATCCGATTCGGATGATGAAGATGAAGATGGAAACACCGAGCATCCTGATAATCAAAATGCGCATGCTGAAGATGAAACCGAGAATCCCGACCATCAATCCAAACAACCAGGTTCAAACAAGGAAGCTGACCCCAGCAGGGATAGATCTGATCTCGGGGACTCCGGTAATCGTGCACCATTACCTCAAGGTCAATCATCTGGCTCAAACTTGGGTATGCCAAGTGAAACACCTCAATCACAAAGTGAGTGATTTACGTTGTACTACAAATTCCGACTGCCTCATCTGACACCTCATTTGTTATACTGCTCCAAACTGCAGCTCAAATTACTGCACAAAGTCGAACAGCAGTTTCTTGCCATTCAGCGACTTTGGCGTCCTCACCTGACACCTCTCGTGCTCGTTTGCGTGTTCCAGCTACAACCGACCAGCCACGAAGGGAGGGAAGTGGTAGCCAGAGAGGAAAAATATCGGTGACGGGGGCTTTCAAACATTTGACGGATAAGCGATTTGACTTCCTCAATCAACAGATAATATGGGACAAAGAAAAATATGCAAAAGAGCAACTCAAAGATGACAGGAGATTCGACTGGGATAAACAGAAGTACGAGATGGAGAACTCTCGGCAAACTGAGATACATGATGTGGACCTCGAGTGGGATAAGTTCAAATACCATCAGGACAACACTCAGATGCGCAAGAGGCAACAGGAGATGATGGAATGGGAAAAAGAGAAGTATAATAGGGACCAACAGCAATTGATCATTCAAGATGACCGCAATTTTACCTTGGAGCAAGCCCGACTCGACATGATTCAGAAGGAAAAACAAGATCGATTAATGCTCAAGCAAAACCAACTGGCTCTTGAGCGCGCAAAGTTTGATCAGGCTCAGAAGGAAAAGGCCGAGCGCATGCAACATGTAGCTGAATGGATCCAGCAAGGCAAGACCACTGCGGAGATTGGTGAATTGATTAAGATGATATATGGGGCATAATGGTAAGAACAATTGCGTTCATGCTAATGTGATGTCCATCTTGCTAACCACGTTGGTTCCAATCGGTCAGGAAGGTTGGTAACTGCGCAAAGATATCATGTCATCTCCTCCGTCATGTCAGCCTGTGCAATCTCCCTTGATTTAACGATTAATCTTCTTTTTTTTTAAAAAAATTAAAACATAGTGTTTCAATTTGTTTTGTCATTTCTTTACTTGACCATGTATCTACCATTCAAAATCAAGAAATGTGCAAGCGTGCAATACATCGTGAAGAATAAGACCAAACGGGAAACCATAAGGAAAGCAAAGGAAACAATAAGCAAAGCAAACGCTGAGAAAAAAAATGAGATTGTGGCAGAGAAAAAAAAAAAGATTGTGACATAGTGACTGAAGAAACAACGGTGCAATATGAAAAAATGGAGTTAAGCACCTGGGATGGGCAAAACACCTCGGTTGTAATTGACTTTCAGGCAGTCTTCCTGGACCTCATTGCGAAATGCATTGGCTTCAGGAGGAGTCGGTCCACTTGACTCAGAAGGGCCGGTGACCTCCATGTCCGCTTGTATTTCCTCCCAAGCATCACCTAGGTCGCTCAACATGTTGTGCAGGATCACACAACAATTGACCCACCGGATGATGTGCTTCATGTCTTTCTTGGACGCAAGAGCCAGCCGCAGATGTTGGAGCGATGCCCATCTGCCCTTCAGGATCCCAATGGTGTTCTCGTTTCGCACTTGGGACTTTGCAATGCAGTAGTTGAACTCCTTGTTTGCTGGGAAATTTGCTGCCGGAGACTTGTAACTGGGAATGCACGTCTTTGACAATGCGTAGGCCGAGTCTGCTAAGAGGTATTGGCCTACAGGAATCATGTGATCAGCTTGTATCAATATTCCAAACATAAAGAAAATCCAAATAAAAATAATTACCATCTGAAAAAAACGCCGCTGGGTTTTGTTGGATTGCTGACTTGCCAAACACCCAACTGTCACCGCATGATCCCGGCCAGCCGGTCAAGAAAGATATTATGTATTTTTCACAGTCACAAACGACTTGACAGTTGATTGAGTACTGTTTTTTGCAATCCCAGTACACCTCTCCATCTACTGCCGGGCGTTGATACAGTGGAATTGTTGTTCCATCAACGAATCCCACACATCCATTGAAACCTTCGGCTTTCATGACCTCTGAGATTTCTTGCCTCCGTTCCTGATTTGGCCAGCCAATGTACCTTTCGGAGAGAGAATTGAGTGCTAGAATTACTCGGCGGGTCACCTTGATCACAGTCCCCCGCCCAACACTAAGGTTGCGAGAGAATCGGCCGACAGATGCACCATTCCCATTTGACCCAAGTCGTTCCAGAGTCAACACCAGTTGATGAGGTATCGGGAGTTGTGGTCGGCGACTATTGCTGTAGAATATGGGGTGGGTGTAAATTTTTTCGAGTATCCATACGAAACCCGATTTAGTGGTTCGGACGGCTTGCTTGAAATCTTCATTTCGCATGTCAAACATTTGAGCCAGGCTGAACTCATTGTGAGTGTGTCCAGGCCTCTGATCACCTAAGTAACGCCGAGAAATCACCATTTCAAGCAATTCAGATACCTGACCATCAAGCTCAAATATTAGATCAAAAGCGAGTTGCTGGGTTGTTTGGTTGGGGTAAATGATGGAGCCAATTGTGGGCATGGTGGGGAGCTTCAAAAGTGAATCGATAAGTCCGTCCGCCTGGTCGATTTCCAGTAACACGAGAATTAGAAATAGATCTCGTATCAATTGACCTCGTTCGCTTAATTTTTGCATTTTACAACCTTCAAGAGTTGTATTGAGTGCTTTTTCAGTCACGTTATGGCCCAGAAAAATGAGAGGCACTTACCGCTTGGTGACAATGAGCCTTGCGTAGATGTTTTGTAGGTGATTATGCTGGACTTGAGGGGTGGTGAACCAGATAGAGTGATGTGATCTCTGGATAGAGTAGTCGATGGACAAGTTGGTATTGAATTTGGACAGAAGCAGGTTTAGGGGGAGGATGTGGCATCACCTGAGCGTTTCCACATGAGCCATATGTGATAAAAATTCCGGTGTAGTGCTATGCGGATGCTTATAATTTTAGTCCGCAGCATTATGCGCAGCACACGAAAGGTTTCATGTGAGGCTTAAAATAAATTCTGGCAGATCCTTATCGTGAACCCCCCTAATGATAACCAGGTTTCATGACATTAAGAAAGAGAAAGGAACAGGAGGAGAAGAAAGAGTTGAAATTTCAATAGTTTTGGTCCATCACTGGCTTGTTGGGGCTCCAACCTTCCCTTTCCTACCCTGCTGAACCACAGGGAAAGGGTCCCGGGAGGGCAAAATGAAATCTCAATCATCTCAACCCTTGGGGTACAGCCGTCACAGGAGACGCTCTAAGAGCCGGGCGGGCCATGATTTTTGCGGGCCGCAACCACATCCGCCCGGAGCTCAGCCATTCGCGTTCGCTCCCGGCTGGTCGCCGGGAAGACTCATAACCATGGACTCAATCGACTCACTCAACCATCTGGAAGAGCAGTAAGTCTGCCATATCGTCCAGAATGCCACATTAACTCTTGAGCATGAGGTTGAGGATGTCGCTCGCGCTGACACCACATTTTTGTACCACAGGTTTTTCCAAGCAGGTTATCAGGTCGGTGTGAAAGATGGCCAGGAAGCGGGACAGTTGGAAGGACATCAGTTGGGAGACAAGGAAGGCTTCACGTTGTGGGAAGAGTTGGGATACTACTTGGGGCAGGCTCAGGTTTGGGGAGGCATCCAAGATAACACGGGAAAACTCAAGGCCAAGATTCAAAACTTGATCGCTCTCATAGAGGCCTTCCCCACCCACAATCCTCCCGAATCCCATCAGGCCGACATCCTCTCCCACCTGAATAACATACGAGCAAATTATCGAATGTGTTGTGCCAACATGGGGCTAAGACCCAGAATCAGAGAAGCCGTCACACATTCCGTTTGAACTCGTGGTTCAGGTACAATGTGTAATTTCAACAGACTTTTCGGGAATCAGATTCGAACCATGTGAGAATTGTTATACATTTTGTTTATCTAATGGTCTCGTGCATCACCATCAGCTCATGCCTGTTGGGCCCAAATCCATCCCAGCGCTGTTTGCTTTGTCTAACCGTCGACGTAAAAGGCCATGGAGTAAGAAATATCAGCATTAGATGGATTGGAATGGATGCTTTTCATAGGTGACAATTATGCAACACGAGACCCACGATCGAGGTCCTAGTATTTTGAGGCACCGGATGTGTGTATCTTTCCCATTGAGATGATTGGCCAAGATTGCGACTTGGAACAAGTGGCCTTTCGGTGCGAACCTGCGCAGAGTTAGCGATTGAATAGCAGTACTTGTTAAATCCAAAATAATTATATCCATTCGGGAGGTCAAGAAGAGATAACACCCACCCTGAATCAGAGTCATCACTATCCTCATCATCGCCCGGCTCCTCTTCTTCTCGATCCACGAGCCGGATGTGGTGCCATCCGCGGGGATTTATCAGTTCAATCATCTTGACCACTTGAAGGTCCTGCTTGAACGTTCCCAGGGAAATCGAGAGCTTGCAGGGTGTATATGAATCGTCCAATGTGACATCTACAAAGATAGATATTTGCTACCTTCCCCCCAAATAAAAAAACGCAAAGCATCCTAAAATTAGACTGTTCAACTTTGTAAGGTCGGCTCAAAACGGATTGCTTGACCAACCGTCACAATAGTTCTTTTGGGGAACTCTATGCGAATAAAATGAGGCTGTGGCCCTTCGGACCTAGTGGTAGGTCAGCATCCAAGTGTAAGCAATGTTGAAATAGAAAAATATACAGCACAAAGTTTTAGTATTTCCACTACACTGATGGGTGAGATCTCAGGGAAAAGGGAACTAAACTGCCAAAGAGTATGTACAGAGTCATCCCTCAAGTTCTCGACCCCGAAGCCTGGTTTGGCACTGGACACGGACCAGAGCCCGAGATCACCCAAGTCGATTTCATCCTTGCGGGGTAGAAACGGCTTTCCGCCTGGAGGGTTGTGGACGAGCAGGCCAGATCAGGAGAGGAAGGCATTCGCGATGACTGATGATGACTTACAACTGACCAAGGGCTCGTTGGTGTTCTCGCCTTCCATGTCGTGTCGGATTGGATCTTGGTCGCGAAAGTGATCGTCGCCGGTCCCCATTACATGAACTCCCGGGGGATCCCCGGGGTGTTGAACCGATCGGGTGACTCGGCACGGTTCTGCCCCGATCGACTCAAGCCTCCCGGGGCGGGGAGCTCGGCGCTATGTAGAGGATGCCGAGGCGATTTCGCCCGCGTTCACAATTGCCCTCAAATACTATAAAATCTCCGACAGTGGTTTGCCAGAGTGTCGCACTTCGGTGCGCCACGAGGAACCTTGTTGCTTGCAGGTAGTGAATTTGGCTCCTAGTCCCAAAGTAATGTAGATGTTCTTTTCGTCGGCGAGTTTCTGGTGTCTTGCCAACGAACGCCCATGCTTCTCGGGACATCGGATAGACTCTGATGTATGTATGCAGCGCCCGAGTTGGCCAACTTCAAAGGCATGTCCAGTCGCCGTGCGCCCAGTTCATCTCCCATTGTGTTGATGAGCCTTCTTCACTGCTCAGTGCCAGGAATCCACTCATACGACGAGAATGCTCGTACTGACATTGTCCATTAGTCAAGCTTATATATTCACGTGTTTGTGTGTTTTTCTTTTCTTCCGTGGTCTCCTCAGGCAATGAGCCCATGAGCTTAATCTGGTTAACTGAGTACTCTACTACACGCTCATCCCACCCGTGGCTGGCTCATTTTCCCAATATTTGTCCGTCTGCACCTGGATATATACGCGTTTTCCAGACATCATACAGGCTGAGGGTTCATGAGCTCTTGGCCTTTTAGTCTAAACTTGAAAGTCACCTACTCGCTTATAAACACGATGATGCGATCCCGTGTCTACAATCCTCCCAACCCCAAGACATCAATCCAAACGTACCCAACTACTTTTATTGTTTTCAAGCCATATCATGATGTGTGACCCAGCTACTTACTGGGGCACTACCTTGTTCTTCATTGCCTGTTATTTCTCGGCAGGCCTTGCCATCATACCCACTCTTTGGTTCATATTCCATGGACACTCTGCCGCCGCTTCGCTAGGGATATGGGTCACCGTAGCTGATCTAGTACATGCGGTAAGCCGAAGGTCTCATGTCTCCTTATATCTGCTTTCTCACTAAGAAAAAATTCCTGCTCAGGTTAATTCCACAGTGTGGAGGAAGGACGCGATTAATCGTTCGCCCATTTGGTGTGATATCAGCTCGCAGGTAAGACAGTTTTTTTTTTTCGAGCGCGTTCCACTTTGGCCCGTTGTTTTTCTAACTGCTTCCGACGAAAAATGTTTTAGATCATCCTTATATACTCGACGGGCTCGATCTGCTCGTGTGTCTGCATCGCGAAATTTCTGGCGTTTGCACTCTCCCCATCCTCCAGGAATATTAGCCATGAGGAACGTCGACAGATCAATATCCGGAACTACGTCTTCAGCCTGGGGTTCCCCATCATTATGATCCCCTTCCATTATCTCTACTCGCCTAGTCGCTTTGGCCTCGTACGAACGATGGGATGTGAGGCCTCGTACGTTCTGACCTGGCCGACCTTCTTCTTCTTCATCATTTGGTCCCCCATCTTTGGCATGATCGCCGCCGGATATACTGGTAAGCGGATCTCAGGTCTTCACCCTTGTCTCTATGGTGCTCTCCTTGCAAAACAAGGTTGGATTGGGTAGTTAATTATCCATATGCTTCTGCTCTTGTTAGCTTACGTCGGTTATAAGCTTTACCAGTGGAAATACACCAAAGCTTCACCCAAGAATTCCACCAAGCTTCCTGTGTTAAGACTGGCATGGCTCTGCATCACCTACACCACGGCCGCAGTTCCGCTCTCAATCTACTACATGATTGAAACACTTGTTCGCGGGAATTATTCCCCTTTCCTGGTCAAAAAAATCAGGGCCAACGTAAGCGAAATGCACCACCGCCTCTGATGCATGTTCCACTAGACCTTTGTATAACATTGATAAATTACGCTTTTTCCTACAGATCAGTCCGCCGGAATCGAATACGAGGCTTACAAGATGAAGCCGACCTTTTATGACGTCTTGCCCTTGATGGGCAGCGCGATATACATCATGTTCTTCACCTTCTCCGGCGAGCTACGAACCGTCTACAAGAATTGCTTTTGGAGAGCTTACAACCTCGTGCCCAAGATTAATACCACTTTCAGGGTGAAAAAGGACCATGTGGTGGAAACTGGCCATAAGCTCAGTGTTGAAAGTCACACACAAATTCAAATCAATGTCGATGAAGACACAGAAATGACGCCAATGCAGGCACAGAATACTCCAAGGTATGCTTCTATCCCGTCTCGTTTTGCAACTACTTCATATCGTGCTGGTCAGGAGTTGACGCCCGCATCGAAATACGACTTCAACAAAACACCCAGGGATATAGTTACCAACATTCACACCACGAGCTACCCTATAACGCCCTCTCCAGGAACCTCGGAGTTTCCGAATGTCAGATCCTCGAAAACAAGCTCCGATCAAACGCTCTGTAGCTCCCCAAATGCACTGACTGCACTCATCTCAAACAAAAAATAAATTTTAGAAAAAAAATATTACTTTCTTATTCTTGTTGTAGAACTCTGTCCCTTTTTTCCCTTCAAAATATATTCGGAATCTTGTATTTATTTCACCACATGTGCAGGGTTTTCATAATTATTACTTTTTCTTCTCCTTTGTTGTTGAATTTGAGACACAAATGATTTGGAGAGCGGAATCTGATGAGATCCAAGAGATTGTTGAATTAGTTTTGTAAAGACACGTCTGTTTTTATTTGATTAAAGGAATGAGCTCTGACCAATGGTGTTGAAAAACCAAGAAAATGGCGAGAGCAGTGAGACACTGTCACTAGCTATGACTGATATATGTTGGTAAGGTGCAAGAAAGGAAGTATTGTTCTCTAAATCAGAACATCAAATTTTTCTCATCAAGTCAAAAACAAATTTGGATATCAAAACTAAGCCGCTAAAGCCTGCAGTCACCAGGGGGATTTTCTTGGCACTTATATATTTGAGTGCCATAAATAGTACAAATGGTCCCCTGTGTACTTTTTATGGAACTTCCTATAGTACGAGTGCCCATAGAATTCCCCTGGCGAGTAATTCTGGAAGTTGGAAAGATAAAAATTTCCTTTGGACTGTTCTGAGATATGAGACAAAAAATAGAGATATTCCTGTGCTTTACTAGGGCCCTTTTCCACCCACTTTTTCCAACCCTTCTTATCCTATTGAGGGAACAAAATTTTGCTTTTAATTCTGATAGTGATGCAAAAAATGGGGGCACCAACAGAAGAAAACACCATTCACTCAACTCTTCCATACAAGGAAAACTCTTTGTAATTGGATATTTTTCCATAACAATTTAAAAGCATGAAAGCTCCAAGAGTCTTGGTACCTTTTCAACAGGAGAGAATCAAGACATAAGCCCAAAGGGAAACAAGGTACCTTCAAACCCCCTCAATAAATAAAAAATTATAGAGAAAATTAAAGGATCTCAATATTTCAATTGAGACATGTTTTGGATTCCTTATAGCACTGGAGGACTTCCTGTCACTAGGGTTCCAATCCGGCCTCCCGGATCCAAAATGGGTTCATCCAAAGCCCAAACCGGCCCTGGATCCAATTGGGTTCCTTGGATCTTGGGTCCAGATTGGAACCCCAATTACCCTACAGTAGCACTGTAGGGGTCCAATCCAGCCTTCCAAATCCAGGAAGGGTTCATCCAAGGCCCGAACCAAACCGGGATCCAATTGAGTACCTCTGGATCTTTGGGGTCTGGATGGGAACCTTACCTGTCACCCAGATTCCTTAATCTGGAGCTTCAATTTATAAATTCCAAACTTTGTTTGGTGGTGAATATTGATGACATTCAGGTTCCCACCACCAAACAAAGTTTGAAATTAGATTTAGCCCATCTAGATGAAGCCATCCATACTTAAGGGAAGTCCTCCACTCATGTGCACTGCCCGCAAAACTAGACACTTGAACTATTCCATATTGGTTGAACTGAACTGACATAAGTGGTGTTGAAAGTTGAGTTTTAAATCACATTCTACATAAAATCATAAGTCCAACATGATCAAATTACCAACCACATGAAAGTTGGTGATAACCTTCACTAGAAACACTTCTTGAGTTCTTGGATTTTTTTTTGATTTTATATAAACTTGAGTTTAAATATTAACTTTGAACACCCTAATAATATAACTAAAAGACCTTATATTTCAATCAAATCAGTAGCTTCTAATCAATATAAGATTGGCCAAAAAATATTGAACTAGCCAGCCAATATTGAACTGGCCAGTCAATATTAAATTGGCCACTCAATATTAAATTGGCCACTCAATATTAAATCTGCCACTCAATATTAAATTTTCCAGTCAATATGAGAGTAGCTGGACAAGGCCCATTTGAATGAGGACAAGCTCAACCAGGTGAGCCTTGTTGAAAGTGCATATGCCCTAATTATTTCAAACATTGAAGTGCTTGTGGGTGATTATCAACACCTCAAAGTAGGTAGATCTAATTAGAAATACCGTCTGGCAATGGCTATGTGCTATCTACAATATCAAATTGTCTCTCAAAAATTGAGATCTTTCCTGTAGCTCACAACTTTGAAAAGTTTTGTCTGATACACATATCCTCGAGGAGATATGGCTTTATTTGAAAAGTTGTCTGTTAGAAATTGTGTTCAAATTTACTTACCTCGGTATGGTCCCTTGAATGAACAAAGGTGACGTGGATATAAGTTGACCTGCCAAGCTCGGCTTCCAGCTCATCCTAAGAAACCTGAGCTTTTTGCCCGGACTGACAACCCTCATGAATGTCGATAGTTTGATGATCCATAGTATGACTACCTCCACCAAGATCAAAGCCCCTGGAACACGGACCTAGCCCCATCTTTGGGGTGCTGTTGTCGCTGACGGGGCCTGTGGTGGCATTAGGGTTTCCCCACCCACAATCTTCACCGGAAGAGGCGGCTGCGAACTGCGCTCGTGCGGCCTATAAGTAACCGATTACGGCCCGCCTTGCGATCGCAGCAGCACCAACCATCACACTCCACTCATCAATTCTCACAAGACAAACAATGGGTCAGTCAACTATGTACATGACTAATAATCCTTGCCACAACCACTCTGCTAACCACCCCCCTCGAATGCAGGCTTCGACTTCACTGGTAACGACTACTCCCAACTGGAGCAGCATGTCTATGACAAAAGCTACATTGAGGGGTGAGCCAAGTTCCTCCTCGTTTCTATCGCTCGAGCTTCGTGATGATCCCTATGTTTGGTCCGTGTTTCTGAACACCGTTAACCGAGGCATGGGCGGCTTAAGACCCCGACCTTGCTCTTCGGAGCACCTCGGCACACGATGCTGACAAACTTATATACCAACCCTTCTGATCCCGCCCGACCCCCCAACCTATCTTGTCTTGACGTGAACCATCGTTGACTCTTGTTTTTTTTTTCCTCCCCCTCTCTTGGCTTTGAAGTTTTGCCCCTTCCCAGGCTGATGTGGTAGTATTCCAAGCTATCCCCTCGTCGCCCGATGTGAAGAAATACCCCCAGTCTGCTCGATGGTGGGCACACATCAAGAGCTGGGCAAATGAACACGCCTCTCTTCCAGGTGAGAAGAAGGAATTGTCCACTTACGGTCCTGCCAAGGGATCCACTTCGGCTCGTAAGTCCCCATCAGCTTCCCCAACTACTGGTCCGTTAGCACGTCTGACAGTTGTCTTTGATCTCCAGCTGCTGCTGCCGCCGGTGGCGATGATGATGACATTGATCTCTTCGGCTCGGATGACGAGGAGGTTGACGAGGCCGCCGAGAAGCTCAAAGCCGCTCGACTTGCCGAGTACGCCGCCAAGAAGGCCAACAAGCCTAAGACCATTGCCAAGGTTTGTCATCTTGATTCCGTCCATCCACTTTCCAAACTAATCTCGTATCGCATCGTTGTAGTCCTTGGTCACGCTTGATGTCAAGCCTTGGGACGACGAGACCGACATGGCCGAGCTCGAAAAATGCGTGCGATCTGTCGAGATGGATGGCTTGGTCTGGGGTTTGAGCAAGCGTTAGTCAATGTTCACACTGAGTTGTTGTTTTTCTGAACTGACCTTTTCGCCCTTGTAAATCCATGATTAGTCGTCCCTGTCGGATACGGAGTCCGAAAGCTCCAAGTCAGCTTGGTGGTCGAAGATGAAAAGGTGTCTTTGGACGACCTGCAAGAGAAGATTGCAGAGTTTGAGGACTACGTCCAATCCTCTGACATTCAAGCCATGCAGAAACTCTGAACATGTCGCCATCTGTTTTACATTGTAATCTGATTCCTGTGGCCTCGAAACTCGTGATTCAATTGCAGTAGCCTGACGAAATCCAATCACAGCCCTTTCTGCGCTTGAGAGCTGACTGGATCAATTCCAAAAGCATGTTGCACTAACGCGAAACAGCTAAGAAATCCAGGCAGAGCAACGACAAAGCGCGGACGCGCAACCAATGCTACTTCCTCCTTCTTCAGAGCATCTCCAGTCGAACTTAACGCAAGTCTCCCCTGCCATGGCGCCCGAGTGGTGAAGCACCTGTTGTATTGCGCTGACTGCAGGGAGGGACTTGGGGATAAACAGCTGTATTTAGCGCGAGAGCCCGGGCTTGATTTTGCACATTTGGCAGAGGAACTTCACCCTCCCTGATGTTCCTGACTTTCTCCTAACACTTCTCCATTGCCCTTTGTGCCTATGGACTCTCCTCTTTCTCCCCTCTATTTTGATACCAGTGACATTCTGATAGCTATTGTTTTGTCTAGCTTAACCCATGAAGCCCCTCCAATTTAGAGGGCCTGGTATAGCCTGGCAGGTGCAAGTCTAGCTTAACAACAAGCCCCATCCATTTGGAGAGACTGCCACTGCAGCCCTGCACAGTGGCCTCCAAAGGAGGGGCTTGCATGTAATGTCAGTTATTCTTCCTGGAAGCAAATGCCATTTTGGTGGAGTAAAATTGCCTTGACCTGGCAGAGGTTATACAGCAATCTTTCTTGCTGCTGGATTACACCATTGGATAGGCCTGAATTGTGTCTTTCTGTGGGTCCAATCCACTTCATCCCCATGTCTTATTTCATCATACTAAAACATTTTGAAAAGTGGTGCTTTAACATTTCTTGACACATACAGAATTGTAGGATATTCTGTATTATTCTTTCTTAGTTCAGTCACAGACTAGTTCCAAAACCTACTACCTCCACTTCAATGATAAGGATAGTAGGCTGTTTGCAGCCTCCTAGGGAAAATGAATGGCTGATTTTAAATCCAAGGTAGATGCCTACCAGGGCCCTTTCAGAGCATGTCACTACCCCCTTTACTTCTCCGGCAATCAATGATCTTGTAAAAAAACTACATTATGTTGGTGATACTGGAGCCACTTCCAGGAAAAATATTGGACTTAAGTGACAAGCCTCTCCTTTGGAATTTGGAGGCTTGCTTTGCAAGTCCCAAAGGTGGGGCTTGAGTTAAGGTAGGGTGCAAGTGCACCTTGCAAAGTGAGCCTCCAAAGGAGGGGCTTGCAGCTTAAGTCCCTTTCTTGGTGTGAGGCATTCCAATATTTTGATGAGGAAAATTTTCACTTCCATTTCCTTCATCATCTGGGCTATGTTGATCTGTGCCCTTGAGACAGTTGAAACCACCTTGATCTTATGCATCAAATGGCCCCCAACACAAAGCTCTATTGGCTACTAGCTTAACACAAGCCCCAACTTTGGAGGCTTTTTTGAAAGCCTCCAAAGGAGGGGCTTGCCAGTAATGTCACTGCTGTGCCCTGAGATCAGTAGTGAGTTTTGGTGGGTAAAACTTGCCTTAATAATTTACCCCTCTTCCTCTCACAAGTTTTGTCTGCCACTTGGACCATTGAATAGGCCTCAATGAGCTCTATTTATGGGTCCAAAAATTTCTCCCTCCCCCCCTCCAAACTTATCTCATACCATTTTCAATTTTACATTTTCCTCTCTTTCAAACCCATTGCAAATGTACAATCTCAACTTACATCCTGTATCATATTATACAACCCAATCTTTGGTTTAGAAAATTTGAATTTATCTTTGGAATAGAAACTGCATGCCAAGAAAAACAAAGATCAGGGAATGAAAAAAATTGAGCGCAAGGTTGGGGCACAAGAATCAGGTTATGTTGGGAAAACATTTGGGGGATTGCAAGCCTTATTGAGACCTGTTGGGGCCTCTTCATCACTTGAATCTCACCTAGATGGTTAGGGAGGAGAATGGCTTCTGGCAAAAATGTTGCCAGAATTCATCCCCAAGCCTCAATCTCTCAGGCCAGAGGCTGGACTCTTCTGGCAAGCCCCTCCTTTGGAGGCTTGATTTGCAAGCCTCCAAAGTTGGGGCTTATGTTAAGCTAGATTGGCTATGTGTGTTATGCCATTATAGGTTGAATTTTGAGTTCTTTATGAGACTTGTCATGGTGGTAGGCCTGAACTTGCATATCTTACATTCCACTTTCTTCTGAATACAGAAGAAACAGATGAAAGGATGCACAACTTGCAACTTGAGTAAAGTAATGATTATGGATAGCTAGAAAGATGAAAAATACACAATTTGAAAGAGGAGATTGAAGGCTATCAAGGAAATTTAGAATGGTCTTTTGAGGAGGTGAGATGGTGAAACAAAAAAGTTTGGAGTGAAAACACCATGAATCCAGCCACAGATATCAAACCTCTCACACCAAAGGTGGGACTTTACATGAAAGCCTCTCCTTCAGAGGCATGTTTTGCAAGTCCCAAAGGTGGGGTTTGATTTAAGCTAGTTGTTTATTTCTCTAAGCACCAATGCAAACTTGTTATTTTTTACTAAACATTAAGAGCCTCTGCATTGGTGTGGCATAAAAATCTGGATTATACACATGGTTGGTTGAAGTGATATGTCTCTAATTGGAGCCAAGGACACATGTTTGGTTGAAGTACTATGTCTTGATCAGGATTAGAACAGAGGACATGGTTTTGATTGAAGTTTTATGAATTCATGGGGATTGGAAACAAGGACATGCCAAGGCTGAGTGACCTTTTATGGTCTCAACCAGGATTGGAAAAGTAGACAGATCACAACTGGGAAGCTTTGGTCTCAACCAGGATTGGAACAGTGGATGGAGCATATTGAGAAACTTTTTTGTCTTGACCAGGATTGGAACAAAGGTTAGGAGGAATTATAAGGGTAAATATTTTATAAGTGTACAGTTGTGCATGGCAAATTACTGTACCAAGTGGCCTGCAAAACTTGATCTACCCATATGGGCCAATATGAGGCCCACCAAGGTCCTTGAGCATCCATTTTGAACACATTTTTGGAGCTTTTGGAGTGTGTAGACTCCATATCTATCTTGGCAAAGCAATTGACCCAGCCACTTTTTTTTTTTTACTTCTTGAGCTTCGCTGTTCAGACATATGGGATTATGAGAGTCCCATAGTTCATAACTATGGCTTTATGCCATGGTTGAAAACCATATTCATGGCTTTAGAGCAACAGTTTAGTACATAGCCCCACCATAAACCCATAAATATGGGCTTTTAGAGTGGGTTTTTGCAATTTTTTGGGTCCCAACCATCCGGACACCCCTCACAAGTGGTACAGAAATTTGCCACGTGCAACTGTATTTGATTTGTGTAAGGTTTGAATACTACAATATCAGGGTGTTGGAATTCAGTATTTGGAAAAGTGGTGGAGGGAAATAATTTTGTGAGAAGGAAAAAGGAGGGAAGGAGCAAAGTTGCAAGAGAGGAAGCAAACTCAAGAGGAGGCAGGATGGGTTGCCTGGTGAATCTGGCACAGGCCAAAAATAATTCTGGAACTGGCCAATCGGAAAACTCCATTGGAGTTCAGAACCTGACCAATCATAGGATGTTATTCAGATTCTGGGTCTCAGACCAATCAGAACTCAGGATTCAGGTGGAATACTAGTTCCCCTGCAAAATAAGTCCCTCAGGGAGTTCCCCTGCAGCAAAAATCCCTCACTATTTAATATAAAAGAAGGGCCTCTCCCAGCCAGACTCCCTTTTCCCCACCAACCTAGGAAAGTCTGTCCTGATGTACCAGTTAGTAGCTTTTGGTTAGTGTTTACACCAGGGGATGATTCCTGGCACTTCAATCCAGTTCCATTGTGTAGATGCTCCAAAATTTTGGTTAGAAACATATAGTATGTTGGTAGCATGAAACCCATATATCAGCTTCAATAAAGAAAGTTGAACCATTGTGGAACTAAGTAACATAATGTGTATCAGCATGTACAACTCATCCAGAAATCAAAATTATCTCTGTCATAAGATTTTCCAATAATATATCTGATGAGTTTATTCCCTGATTATGGCAACCAAATCCATATTTGGATACATGGATGAAATGAAAACAGGGGACCATCTAGTGTTTTTGATGTTACAGGGAGGTTGTAGAGCTGAAAACTAGTTTTTTTTTTTGCAAGATAATTTGAGATAAGTTAAAATTTTCTCCCCAACTAATTGGGCTTCAATGAGTTTTAGAGGTTCAATTGGATTTATGAGTTCCTCAGTCACCCGGAAGGCATATTGTTCTGGTTTTGTCACTCAAACTATGTTGCATCCCTCCTGGAACATGAGCAAATCACAGGATATTCTGGTTTCCAAAATTGAAATATAGTCTAATTTTTAAAGTTTCTAAATATAAAAGCTAATCAAGCTTCTCACAGAATTTTTTTCATTTCATTGATTTGAATAGACAAGCATCAAGAAAAACTCCTGTTTTACAAACAATGTTTCAAAAGGAAACCAGGCATGATATGATTCTTCATAGGAGAAACTCTCAATGAGATAGTAAAATAATCTCATTTCAAAATTTCCCTTCCCCACTCCAGACAAAAATCCTTTACATGTTTATTCCACCATTTCTACCATACTATGCCTCAGAAAATCATTTATAACTTTTAATTCCCTAATTTGATCTATTCCTCAATTCCAACATCAAGAATTATCAAAAGATTCACAAATAATCTAATAATAGAAAATTCCCAAGCTATTTTGAATCAGAATTGAATCTGTGCATCTGCTTTGACAATATCAAAAATCCAATGAGGTGCTCATCTCATTAACCTTTGATCTGGATCAATTTCCAATGGAAAACCCAGACATCAATTTAAAGGATATGTTGGAAGTTTTCAAACTTGCTGACACAAGTAAAGATGAGGCACATCTTGTTGATTCACAAGTTGAGAAATAATAAACAAGTACACTCAGGAAGTGGAGGATCCTGAATAGAACAAAAGTTAATTTGCCCAAGAACAGGAAAAGAAATTTCAGAAGGCCTTATTCAAGTAATATTATGTGAGAAGAATTTCAGAAGGAACAAAAAAATATTCTGCCTGAGCCAATATTGTTTCTAACCTTTTTTTTCTCCAGGAAAAAATGAATCTAGATTTTGGTGATTCTGAGAAGGTCTAAAAGCTCACCTATGAGTACAAAGAAGTTTTGAAATGAGTTTTACATTACTAATATGATGTTTTCACTTCATGGAGCTAGTTTTATCCCTATTTTTATTCCCAAATAATTTTTGGTAGCACTTCTTCCCCTGGTATTTCAAGTTTTAACTTTTTATTTGTGGTCCCCACTCAAGTTGCTAAATATTGATTGTATTTAGACTTCATTAATTTTGTGCAATGCAATTTCTTCTTCAACCTGAGCAATTCATTCAAGCCTTTTGAGAAACTTATTGTTTTTCTTCCAAATTTGAGTTCTGCTCACATTTCTCCTGCATTTTGAGTGATTCAAATATCTTTCTTGCTCAAATCAATAGCCATCAAGGTGCAAATATTCATATCAATTATATTTCTTTATTTGGATCAAGGAATTAATGATCAGCTTGGAATCTCAAATTGTTGACCTCTATCCACCACATGATTTCAAAATGGATCTCAATGGCATGAATTTCAATTGGGAATCCATTCTTAACATTCCATTCATGAATGAAGAAAGAATTCTTAAAGCTATGGAAGTTCAAATAGGCAAATTTAATTCATCAATCTGGGAGGTAGCTTCCTAAAGCCTTTTTTCACTTTTCTCTTTGTTCAGCCATGAGCAGAGATTTCTGAATGAAGAATATAGGAGAAATGAGTTTGCACCACATCAAAATTGAGGGGAATACAGCTCAGGTGACATGAAGATAACTCCAAAAGCAATTCAGGCCATACACTCAGTAGAAAGTGATTCAACTATCTGATGAGGACAAAGGGGCAATTGTTATCATTGGGGAGTATCACAAAGGTAATCATGGAATTCCAATGGTTGTTACTGAATGTAACCTGACATTCATTCCCCTCATTTTTTGCATGGTGTTGGATTCAATGAGCAATTTTAACACAATAGAAAATTATTTCTCATATATCAATCCTCCCTTCCTGATTTCTTCACAGAAATTCATAATTTTAATTAAAAATGATGGTATATAATCTTCCAGCACTGAAGGGCTTGCGTCTAATTTAAGGGTTGTGCAAGGGAGCCCTGTTAGTAAAAGATTTCATTTCTTGATTTCCAAATCTGCATAATGTTCCCCAAACAGACACAAGATTCAATTCAAACAATCAAAAAGCAAGGGTGAAACAATCATAATTAATTTTCAAAACCTCTTCAAAGGGATGAAGGTGGAGGATGTGAAAAATTTGCTTCTAGGATCTTGAATTTATGTGGAATACCCCTTCCTTTGGGAATTAAAATTAATGGACATCTTGTAAAGTCTTGTCAAGTATAATCTGGTGTCAGACTCAAAAGGTGTTGTGAAACCCTTTTGCTGAATGGAGAAGGGGATGGATGAGTTGCAAGCTCTGCCCTTCTATGCTATCAGAAAAAAAGACCACCAAGAGTGCTTGGCAGTTTATTTATTGTGATAGGGATGGTCTGGTTCAAGATGGCTGTGGACCAAGTGAGATGATATATATGAGAGTGAGTGAAGGTTGATGATGATGATGAGATGAGATGATGATGATGTTGTTGTTGAGTGGTGATGAGTATGGATGAGGAGTGTTAAGTGATGAGAAGTGATGAGGAATGAGTTATGAGGTGTGAGAGCAAGTGCTTCAACCAGGAATTGAACACAGGTTCTAGTGATGGGGTAATATAGAGTGAGAGAAGGGAGTTGGAATTTATAGAAGGGTGAATATCCTAGCTGGTAAGGGCTCAGGCTCTGAGAATAAGGTTGAGTAATGGTAGTGGGTTCAAGCTCCAGTGAGGGAAATGTTGAATATAAAGGGTTGATTGAATATAAGCGGTTGATAATATATGTAAGGGTAACTAATATTAATAGATTTGAGAGAGACAAAGAAAAAAATGCAAAAGAAAATCTTACCAGATATTGTTGGCATCCTGATGACAATGTCAATTAGCTTCCACTTTGAGTTAATTCCATGGATAGTGAACCCAAGGAAAGCATTCCAATTGGGTGAGGTCCAGGCAATGAGAGTGAAAGAAATTTGTGGCATTGACTGAAGTCTTTGGGCCAGTATTTTTTGGTGGGCAATAAAAATCTCACTGACTTCAGTAGCCATTCCTTTACGCTTCACCATCATTTGAAGGGCTCGAGGATTGAGTGCCCTGATTATATCCAAGAAAGATTTGCATTTGAAAATAGAGAAAGGGAGATTGGCATCAGAGATGAAATAAGCAATAAGTTTCCTAAGAGAGTTTGTGGGGTCCTTTTTCTTGGGATCAACTATATGGTGGATTCTTAGAAGATGGTTGATCATTTATTTGGTACTGTGATCCTTTGCTTGCTTGAGCTCCGTCTTACAGATCTTGCCGTTCTTCAGTGTAATGGTGCACATGACTTTCTTGCAATCCTTTGTTGGCTCAAAGTTGTCCCATACCCAACTGGTTTTGGGGCCTTGGGTAGGGGTGAGGGCTTTGGCTGAATCAGACGGATTCTCAGTTTGACAAGCTGATGGTGTATCCGAAGAAGGTGCAGTGTTTGGAGTGGGATTTGGGTGAGTTGGACGTGGATTGCTGGATGACCTGGGTAAGTGATGGGGTAAATTAATTTCATTGAGGGAAAAAAGAGAAAAAAATGAAAAAGAAAGAGACTTACAATAACAGCCTTCCCGTTTGATTTGTGGCATTTGGCATGGTTCATATACATATTTTGTGCGCTGTATTGATTTCAGGTATTCCTTCCAGCCCAAGTGATCCAAAAGGCAGCTGGGACCCCGAAACCAGACCTTGACCCGCTGGTTTTTTGGCCAAGAGAGATTTTGAAAAAACCACGGGTTGGGACAAATTCTGTCCCAAAAGGGCTGGGTACCTGTCGTGGTCCACCCCTACCTGGGTCCAAGCATCTTTTCAAAAAAAATAGGGGGTTTCAACATACCTCCAGGTGGGATCCCAGGTCAAAAAAATCAGCAATGGGAACCCCTGCCAAAAGAAATCACCTGGGACCTGTACTTTGAGTCCCCTGGAAGCCAAAAATTCCAAGGTCACCTGATTTTTTCAGGTGCGGTTTTAATCAATTTTTGACCAACTCATGTCTTTGTCAGGGTCCTGTTTCTATACTTCAATTTTTCTCATGGCTGTCAATCCAGCCATGCAAAAAATGAGAACAATTGAAAACTTTTTGTATGAATTTTTATTTTATTTATTTATGTGCCTAAACACATTCTGCTATGCCACGCAATGAAAAATAAATCTGCAATGGTTATTGGCTGTAAGGAAAGGTAAGTTGATCATCAGTTTCTTCACTTTAAACTGACTGATAAGCTAAGCTAATGATTTATTGCGGCTTACTTCAGATGGTACGATGCTCCAAGCGGAAGCTCCTGATTATGACACTGGAGACATCTGTAAAGCACAAAATGGTCACCATGTGTCAGATTTCAGCCCCGCGCATGCTGCGTAGAGAGCTGTGGCCGCCGCAGCAAAGCTTCATCATCCTCGCTGCTCCACGTGTGTCCGCTCCTCAGATCTCAACGAGAAACCATCTTGTTCCAAATACTCCTCAGCCTGCGTCGTCACTCTCACTCGACTCCAGTCAGGCCTATCCGAGATCTCATCCGCTGCCAGTCGAAGGACCTGTGGTAATCTATTCTGCCCTCATCCTTCATTTCTTTCTTTGTCTGTTGTACTGATTCTTTCTTTCTAGTGTTCTCTTCTGAGAGTTGTGTGGTGGATTGTTTCTTTTGTTCTGTTTGTTCTTCATTGTTTCTTAGCTTCCTTCCATTCTCAAGTCAGCTCGGTCCTTTAGGTATTTTTCATTTCCTTGTTCTCTGTTTTCTTTTCCTTGTTTCTTGTTTGTTTGTCTTTTGCTGAAATACATCCTTTAGTTTCACCTGAAAATAAAACAGATTTACAGTCTCGCCAGGACCCTAAAACCGAACTAAAGGATTGAAATGGCTGATAACGAAGGAACCTCGTCCAAAGCCAATATCCCTAAGCTGGACGACACAAACTTTCTCCATTGGTCGATGCGGATGAAGGCACATCTACGTCACAAGGGACTCATCAAATACATCACCAAGGCACCGGCCATACTAGCTGGAGCTGCCGCCAAAGCCGTCAACAAAAAACATGCAGAAACCGTCGACATCCTCATGAATTTCATGAGTGAGACTGCGTTTGAGGCGGTGATCACCCCGGACAATGAGGAAAGTCCATTTGAGATCTGGAACGCAATTATTCAACGCTACGCCTCAACCTCCGTCAACAATAAGGGACGAGTATGGCTTAAATTTATGCGATACGAGTATAAGGGGGTGTTGAATCAATTTATTGCGGATATGCACAAGATGCTCACCGAAATCGCACTCGTCCGACTCGGCGTACCAGACAACATCTTAAGTTTTTCGATCTTGGCCAAACTCTCTGAAGACATGTACAATGTCGTGGACAATATCATCATGAATGAAGTAATCGTTGAAAGTCCCAGCGCCACCTTGAGCAAGCTCCAAGAGATCGTTCACCTCGAGGAATCTCGAAAAACTCGATCTGATACTGTCTCGAAGTCGTCGGAGAAGACGAAGGAAGAACAAACAGACTCTGCGGCAGCGTTAATGCACAAATCTAAGAAAGGGAAGAAGAAAGGCAGACGTGGACCCTATTGCCCACCTGGGAAACATAACCCAGAGGCCACCCATGACGCCGAGCATTGCTGGCAACTACACCCCGAACTTCGTTCATCGGACTCCTCTAAACCAACAACATCGGGCAATACACCAATCACTCAATTGGTTGAGGTTGATGATGGCCACGAATCGGAGGTGTCATTGTTGCTCACCGAAGCGGCCAGCAAGCCAACCGTTCTTGATTCCGGAGTGACGCACCATCTGATCAATAATCCAGATGTTTTTAGTCCTACGGCCGAATCCAACGTCAAAATCTCGACGGGAGGACACAGCAATTTTCTGAATGCTACGGCTGTCGGGACCGCAACGCTGATCAATCATCGTGGCGAAAAGTTTGTCCTCAAAAACGCCTTGCTGGTTCCGACACTTACCAGATCATTGATCTCTATCCCGCGGTTGTTCAAGCACGAAATCTCCATCAAGAAAACCGCAGAGAAGGGGGCTTCCATCTTGATTGATAACCATTTTCAACTATTTGGTACCTTAAAGAATAATTTGTTAGAACTCCAATCCTTCCATTTTGAAGCAATTAAGTCTCATTCTGCCTGTTACCAATCAAGTCCAGATTCTCCTAACTGGCATGCTCATCTGGGTCATCCTAATCAGAAGTATCAAACTCTGATGGTGCCTCAATCCCAACCGGTCGACTGCAGTGTGTGTAAATCCTGCAAGCTCAAGTCTTTGCCGTTTGCCAGCAAATTCAAGCCGGTCAAAGAAATCCTGGAAGCGGTTCACATGGATCTTGTTGGCCCCTTTTCCACTCAATCATCAGCAGGTTTCCTGTATTTCCTGACGCTTATTGATCAATTCAGCGGATTTCGAACCGTCAAATTCTTGAAACACAAAAGCGAGACTTTTGCAAAGTTCGTCGAATTTAAATCAGCCGCCGAGAAACAAACCGGACGCACTCTTCGCATGCTTGTCTCCGACGGTGGGGGTGAGTTCATCAATGAGGATTTCAAGACTTTATGCGCATCCGAAGGCATCATTCATCATGTGTCCCCAGCGTATACTCCTCAAAATAACGGAATGGCTGAACGAGCGAATCAGACCATAATCGTCAAAGCCAGGTGTTTGCTGTCGCAATCCAACCTTCCCAGGTCTTTTTGGGCAGAAGCAGTTAATACTGCTGTTCAACTTGCAAATCTCACTCCGTCAGCCACCAGAAACATGCTCATTCCTTATAATACATGGACTGGACGGTCGGTCAACTGGGAAATTCTCCGACCTTTTGGATGTTTAACATACTCGCTCATTCCTAAAGAACGTAGAATCTTCAAGCTTAATCCCACGGCAGAAAAAGGCATCATGCTCGGATACGAGAATGATTTCTCATCTTATCGAATCTACAAGCTGGAAGAGAAGAAAGTCGTTCGTGTTAGGGATGTTAAGTTTGATGAATTCACATTTCCCGGTCTGAAGAATGACAACTCGGAAGAGCAAGATAACTCAAGCATTCTCGATCTGTCAAAAAGTCCACTGACGAACTCAGAACAGTCATCAACCAGTCAACAAGACATTGAAGTTTCCTCTGAAAATCAAGCTGAGACAAGGGCGATGGTGGAAAGTCCTAAAGCTCCCAGAGATATATCTAGTCAAATCTCAACGGATAACATACTCTCAGTAGACAGAAGGGGAAACTCTGTCATAGTGTATCTAACCAAAAATGTTGACGAAAACACGCCAGAATCATATATCCAGGCCATCAATTCTGTCAATTCGTCCTTCTGGAAGAAAGCAATCGAAAAGGAGATCACAAACATGTATGATCATGATGTCTGGATTATAGTGAGAAAATCTGGTGATCAAAAACGGTTAAATTGTACCTGGGTGTTCAAGGTCAAGAAGAATCAACTTAACATTCCGATAGAATACAAAGCAAGACTGTGTGTTAGAGGTTTTCAACAAGTCAAAGGAACCGATTATGATATCACCTACGCCCCTACCGGAAAGCTTGTGTCTCTGCGAATGCTGATTGTTTTTGCGCTCAACAAGAACCTAAAGTTTCATCAAATTGACATTAAAAGCGCTTTCCTGAATGCTCCTCTTGAAGAAGAAATATTTCTCAATCCTCCTCAAGGCGTCAAGGTACCAGATGGCCATATTTTGAAACTCAAGAAAGCGATGTATGGTCTTAAGCAAGCACCATGTGCCTGGCACAAAACTCTATCAGAATGGCTCTTTCAAATCGGATTCAGAAGATGTGAAGCCGAACCATGTGTGTTCTGGAGGAAGGGAACATTCTTATATCTCCATGTCGACGATCTTGCTATCTTCAGCAAGGATCCGGAAGGTTTCAAGCAGGAGGTGAAATCTAGGTTTCAAATCAAGGACCTAGGTGAATCCAATCTTCTTCTCGGAATGAATGTTCTGCAAGAAGAAAATTCTGTGACGCTCTCTCAAAGACATTACATCGACACTCAACTCAAAAGGTTCAACTGTCAAGACTTGTTTCCAGCTTCAACTCCCATGAAACCCAAGGGGCATCTAGTACGAGCAACTAAAACTGAGAGACTAGAACACATCGAATCAGGCAATAATTATTGCTCTCTAGTTGGAGCTCTCAATTATCTCAGCGTCACAACTCGTCCTGATATAACATTTGCTGTCTGCTCTCTGTCTCAATATCTAAATGAACCCGGCTCCAAACACTGGGAAGCTGGAATTCAAGTTCTTCGCTACCTGAAGGGAACTAAGGACATTGGCCTCAAGTTGAAGAAGTCACCAGACGATCAGATCAATCTTGTTGGATATGCTGATGCGGACTGGGCTTCATGTCCTGAGTCAAGGAGATCTGTATCTGGAAATTTGATCCTTCTGAATGACAATGTCATATCCTGGTGATCGAAAAAGCAACCGACCCTTTCATTGTCCTCTTCCAAAGCGGAATATAAGTCTTTGGGTGACATTACCAAAGAAATTATGTGGATCAAAACTCTTCTCAAAAAGATCTTCAACGTCAAGCTGAAAGTACCAACTCCAATCTTCGAAGACAATCAAGGCGCCATCGCTCTCGCCAACAATGAATCTAATCATTCCTGCTACAAGACAAAGCACATGGATCTTCGACATCACTTCATTCGAAGAGAAGTCAGAATCAAATCAATTGCACTTCAATTCGTACCCACTCATCAAATGCTCGCCGACTTCCTTACCAAAGCTGTCGGCAAAACAGCAAACAGACGCGCCTTGCGTGGACTTCAGTTCTTCTCGTCACCTCTCGGTAATGAGCATGGGGGTGTGTCAGATTTCAGCCCTGCGCATGCTGCGTAGAGATCTGTGGCCGCCGCAGCAAAGCTTCATCATCCTCGCTGCTCCACGTGTGTCTGCTCCTCAGATCTCGACGAGAAACCATCTTGTTCCAAATACTCCTCAGCCTGCGTCGTCACTCTCACTCGACTCCAGTCAGGCCTATCTGAGATCTCATCCGCTGCCAGTCGAAGGACCTGTGGTAATCTATTCTGCCCTCATCCTTCATTTCTTTCTTTGTCTGTTTTACTGATTCTTTCTTTCTAGTGTTCTCTTCTGAGAGTTGTGTGGTGGATTGTTTCTTTTGTTCTGTTTGTTCTTCATTGTTTCTTAGCTTCCTTCCATTCTCAAGTCAGCTCGGTCCTTTAGGTATTTTTCATTTCCTTGTTCTCTGTTTTCTTTTCCTTGTTTCTTGTTTGTTTGTCTTTTGCTGAAATACATCCTTTAGTTTCGCCTGAAAATAAAACACCATGGTCTTGGCCATGATTGTGAGGGGATACAACAAGGCTGGCAGTTCTGACAAGGAAACAGAAGAAAAAGAGGACACATTTGAATCTACCTCTCTCCTCTTGGGAAACATCTTTGGTAAAGTGGAAGAATTTTACTCAATCCAGTCAAAACACTACCTCACCACGCATCAATTGATTGAGAAGGCCCCTCTAATCAGTGATTTTTTGCTGAACTGCCTTGAAGCAAAGCAATTCAAGCAAGAATTTGGCATGAATAGAGGTTATTTTCTAAACTTATGTGAAGAGGTCTCAACAAATCCGATTTTTCACAACGACTCACCAAACCCTCAAAGACCTGTGGTGGAACAGATGATGGTTGCGCTCAAACGCTTAGGAACTTTTGGAAATTCCACCTCTGTAGGGATGATTTCTACGTTCTTCCGGGTGGTGGAAGGAACCATCAAACTCTACACTGATTGTTGCATTATGGCCATCCTAGCCCTCAGTCCCCAACCTCCCAAGAGCATCAAAATCTACAAAAAGATTTTGAAGAGGTTGGATTTGAGAAATGCATTGGGGCTATTGATGGGATGCTCTGCATCTTAAAAAACCGCACAGAAAAAGATGGACAAGATTACTATAGTTGCAAAGGAAGCTATGGAATTGTGGCATTATTGATATGCGATCGACATAAGAATATTTTATATGTGTACACTTGATGGTCTGGTTGCTCTCATGACCAAACACTCACGTCTAACTCCAGTCTTACCAAGGAAGCTACCAAATTTCTCTCAGATGGCAAGTACTTGCTGGCCGACTCTGCCTTCAATCCAACCAAATATATTGTTCCAGCATTCAAACACCAGAGAAATCAATTTCTGACTGATGATCAGCACGATTTCAACAGGCATTTGTCCAGAGTGTGTGTTGTAGTAGAAAACTGTATTGGGCTGTTGAAGAACCGCTTCCAAAGCTTGAAGGGGCTTAGATTACGTGTTTCCAATAAGAAGGAGTTAATTTGGGTAAACTACTGGATCATAGTGAGTAGCTCACTCCTTTTTGATTCTCATTTGCCTATGCTAAGCACTTAAACACATCAACTCATATGTTATCTTATTTATTAATTTTTAGTTGTGCACAATCCTCCACAATTTTTTGAATCAAGGAGGAGATGAATTTGATTTTGGCAACATGGAGCTGGAGGATGAAACCGAATCTCCTTTTGATCATTTACAAGACAACCCAGCCACCACCGCAGCAGGGAAACAAAAAAAAGAACATTTATTGCCTGAAGCTAAGAATTTTTGGGAAAATGGTGGAAGTTTTACAATTTAAATATTCATATTTCAAAATGTAAATTTTTCATTCATCTCCATCCGGAAACAAAGCCGCTCCATAAGTCCGACTTTTTTCCAATTGTTCACGTACAATGGGATCAGAGATCATTGGCTTGTTGATATCTTCTGAAATCAATCCAAGGGCAGTTTCTGGGACGAGAACCTTACACAAAAAGTACTCTGGGGGGAGGGGTTGTGCCAGATTGCTTATAAGTTCCATGCTACCTCCACTGAGGAACATTCTGTGAAGTGTCTGGTAGATTACTTCATATCCTTGGACTCCATAGCTAGGAAAAAAATTGACATGATAATTCACCTCGGATAGTTAATAAAACATCAGAGGTAGGCAACATACTATCCAAGTTGTTTGATGTCAAAGGAGTGTATGTCATGAATCACACTCTGTGATTTTGTAGGCCCCAGTTGGTTCCAATTGCCCAAGGCAATGCCCCTGTTTTCTTTCTTGGCAACCATCCACAGATGCTTGCTAAGGGATTCAACACAACTGTTGCAATATAAGAAAAGTCATAAATAAGTAGGTCAATCAGAAAATTAGAATATTTTGTATATATCTTTGACTCACAGATGAAGCAAAGAAAAATCAATAAAGCTGGGCCACCCCTCCTTCCTGCCCAATGGGATCTGCTCAATCTTGGCTCAATGCCTCTGGCAATAGTGGGCAATAAAATGGAACTAGGAGAAAGGCTAATTAATCAACCAATTTTGTGCAGCACTATATTGGTCAAAACTGGCATGCTCACTGGTAAATGCAGAGCGCATGGATTACTTGATAAACTCTTTTTGGCATTTAGGGTATTCAAAATTAAATCTTAAAATCATAGATGACATAAAATTTTAAACAATATGTTGATATGTCACCCCCGAGCCCCCCGAGCCTCATGTCCTCTTAAAATCATAAAATCCTATCCCTCAATCCCAGCATCCACCAACCGGCCCGGAATAACACCCCCCATCGGAACTTCCCCATGCCCGACAACCCGCAGGAATCTCTGCCGTTGGTCCCGGCATCTCAAATTTTGATACCTGCCAACACAACTCAGCTCTTGGTCACACCTATCCCGGCTTCTGGTCAAAATCCCACAGGACTCAACTCGGGTAGCTCACCAACCAACCTCCCTTCTTTGCAACAGGTGTTGCTTCACCTACCGATAAGGGTGGCACCCGGGGTTCGGGACGGGGTGTGGAGGTGATCCCGGACCCCACATCCGAAATCACCCGGGTGACACCCTGAACCCCGGGTGGTTCAGGTGAAGCGGTTGTCAAGTTGACATCCATGATATACAGGCCCATAGCCACATCCAAAACCAACGTTACCGGCCTCCTGACACCCATCCCGCCGCCAACATGAAACACTGCCGAACCAAAGCCCAAATCCCAGCGACTCAATCAGACAAATCCTGCAAAATCAAACCACCTCCGGCCTCCGGCTCCCAGGCGAAATCGGACATCATTGTGATCAACGAAGACAATGACAAATCACAGCCCAAGACAGTTCCACCCCCAACTTTGAAGCGAAGTTGGGTCTGGAATTTTTTTGAAGATAATGAAGAAGGTGGAAGCGCCACTTGCCAAGTCATAATGAGGAACAATCAAAAGTGTGGCCGCTCAATCAAGAAGGATCGGAGCGGGAGCACAAAAAATTTCCACAAGCACCTTTCAACAATGCACCGACTAGTTGACCCAAAGCTCACCAAGAAATTTGACAAATCTCAGACAGACATTGAAAAATGGACTAAGACGTCCACTTTGGCCCCTAAAGTAAGTTTTTTTATTTTTGAAATCCATTCAGAGCTTGCCAATACCACTCGATGTTAATGTTTTTTTTTTGAATGATAAACAGACGATCTTGAATCACGAGTCCCTGAAGACAGCTCTGGTACATTTTATCGCCGATGCGGATCTTCCGTTTTCCATCATTGACCGTACCTTGTTCAAAAATCTCCTCCGACTCATAAATGAAGATGGCATGCCTTTGCTTGACTCCATCAATCGCAAGTTGATCTCGACACACCTCTCTTGACTGTACATCACATTGCAAGAAAAAATCAAATTAGATCACCTTGCTAAAAAAGACTTCATTAGCTTCACTCAGGATGCTTGGACTGCACCCAACGTAACTGCGTTCATGGCTGTAACAGCCCACTTCATTGATGAAAAATTTAACCTAGTGGATTTAACTATAGCAATCCCCCATGTCCAAGGTTGGTACACTTTTTCTTTCCTTTCATCTCTATGTACTTATTCCTCATGTCTAATATTATTATCTTCTGTTGATCTATTTAGGCAAGCATACAGGCATCAACTTTGCCGATATGTTTTATAATGTACTGCAAGATTACAACTTGCTGGACAAGTTGCACACTGTAACTGCAGATAATGCTTCGACAAATGGGAGAATGGGCCAACACCTTCAGGAACAACTGCCCTCCTTCGACGTCAAGGGAAAATTACTCGGGTGCATTGCGCACGTAATTAATCTAGGTGCCAAGGCAGGTTTGGCCGTCCTGGGAGGAATTGATCAAGATGATGAGGCGTACCAGGAAATCTCGACGAATCCGGAAGACCCAGGAGATCCTGAAGAAGCTGCCCATGCGATGATGTGTATTTCGAATCTCACTTCCACTCCAGACGGCATTGCGATAAACCTCAAGACGATCCTCAAGAGAATCCACTCAATGGCCACTTATGTTTGATTTTCACCTCAGCGACGGGATCAATTCCGTGCCGTTGTAGAATTTTCTCAGCCAGAGCTTAGTGAGATGGGTGCCAAATTTGTGTGCCTTGAAA
Source organism: Puccinia novopanici (assembly GCA_004348175.1). Lineage (NCBI taxonomy): Eukaryota > Fungi > Basidiomycota > Pucciniomycetes > Pucciniales > Pucciniaceae > Puccinia > Puccinia novopanici. Next base: position 36,668 of record SMGU01010608.1, read on the forward strand.
TCGATGTCGCTACCCGTTGGAACTCCACCTTTGAAATGTTCAATCGTGCAATTGCTCTCCGACATGCTTGCAATCACTTCTGCAATGAAAACCAGGAAACTCGACCTTACCTTCTTTCGCCAGCTGAATGGGATCAAGCGGCGAACATCATGTCGTTATTGCAACCGCTCAGTGAGGCAACTCACATGCTCTGCGCTTTGAGCTACCCGACGTTGAACATGGCCTTACCAATCTATATCGTCTTGTTGAAAACTTTGAGGCAAGTACAACATGGTCTCTATGACCAAGCCCAACTAATTCAACCTGCCACAAAAATAATAAAAAAATCGAAGGTTATTTTGTCTCCGCCCTGCGAAAACCAATCTACATTTGTGCGATGATACTTGATCCGACCATCAAGGCCAATTTCTGGAAGAAGAACGAAAGCTTTATGGTCAAATACTATCAAATGCCGCTGGATCAGATCATCAAAACATTCTGAGAAATGGCAGCATGTTTTGAAGAAAAGTCAAACAGCTCAGAGAAGTCAAAAACCACTCCAACAATTGCAAGAAAAACATCTTCAAAGACACACGAACTGTTCTCATCTGAGTTGTATGAACCGATGACGGTCCTGGATTCGGTTTCAGCAGAGATTAACCAATATCTGAAAGAAGACCCCGAGCCACAAGACACCCAACCCCTTGGATACTGGGCTACTCGACAAACAATCTACCCAATCCTCTCGCAAATGGCACGTCATTTTTTATCAATTCCAGCTACGAGTGCCGCGTCGGAGCGGGTATTTTCTAAAGGAAGAATAATTGTATCCTGGCAGTGCTCATCACTGCAGCCTGAAAGTATCGAGAAACTCCTTTGCCTTAAGGAGTGGTACAAGTTCCTTAACTATCCAAACTAAGATTCTTCTATCTTTTTTATTTTTTTTTTATTTTTTTATTTTTTTGGACTGAAAAAAAGATGTAGATAGCATAACTACTGGGTTTCATTGCATGAGAAACAAGAAGAAAATACATGAAAGTAAGAAGAAATGAATTATACACAACAATCTCTTCTCCAAAATGTCCCTTTGCCTGTCTGGAGGACAAGTCATTGCGGCGGTGCCGTGGAGTATTAGGTTGTTGCAAACACCCGGGGTTCGGGGTGTTCTCTGAGCCCTATCCCGGACCCCAGCACCCGGGGGGCATCACCCGGGTTGCCACCCGGGTGGCACCGTTCGGGTGCCACCCTTACCTACCGAATGGTCCAATGACTTGGATGAATACTCATCCACTCATGTAAGTAATTTTTTTTATTCCCATGACTCTTGTGGTGGCCTGAAAACCCATCCCTCATTTTATAAGGCAAGCATCTGCTCAGGGTTCACCGCTGGTACCCTTAATCCATCCATTCATCAACCCCCAATTACATCCGTCCGCGTCACCTGTCACTCCTGGCTCTCCAACAAACCCAGCTCCCAGCAACGATTCTGCGGCACCCAAGAAAACCACGCGGCCGGGGTCGCGGGGTCCATAAGAAAGGCAAAGGGAGTCAGGCATCCTCCCAAAAACGTGCACCGGTGTGCTCTTGGAGGAACATAAAGAATAAGGACGGCAAGTCCTTGTTGGATTTAATTGTGGAATGGCTTACCGTCGAGGGGAATTTTGATTGATGGCGCTCCAGTGATACCAGTAAACGTGATGTGGCAGAAATTATTGCCACCTTCCTGAACGACAACGGGTTCCCCAACAGGGAATGGAAAGGAGTCGAGCAAAAAATCACCGCTCTTGAGAGGAAATTTCGCGAAGCTTTACAGTGGCAAGAACAGACCGGCCAGGGGATTATGGGTGAGGCAGAGGCAAAGCAGCTGGCTCAAGGCAATAATGGCAGTGATGATGGAGATGAGGATCACGTAGGGGCCGCCAGAAATCAAACGGAAGGTGTGTAATCAGATTCATCTTTTTTGCTTACTAGAGATGACTAATACAACTTGTCAACAGCATACATCAAAACAATATGTCCTTATTTCTTTGATTTGGAACCTGTGATGAGTGATCGACCTAATGCGCATCCCTTGGCGCAACACGAGCTGGGCGACATTGATGACGAGGAGGATTTAGATCGCGCATTGGATGTGAATTGCGCGGACAGGCAAACATCTGATGTCTCTAGTGTGGATGGGTTATCTAATGACCTTAACGATCAATCGGTTTCGATATCTCAGCCAGAAAAGGACTCACAAGAGATCAATCAGAACCAAATGGCAACCGAATCACTTAATCTTAGTCAACAACCAAGCCAGGTCACAGGTGCTCCTCGGCAAAGAAAGGATCAGCCTAGAATTGATACTACTCCCTCTCAGGCAGCCTCCTCGAAAAGAAGACAGACCTATGCTGAGGAGTTTGCCGATCGGATTCTACCCTCAAAGGATGACATGCTTCAAGAGCGGGCTCTAGACCGCGCAATCATAGAGCACATGCAGTCGTCGGACCAACATCTAGTTAATGCAGCCACACAGATTGCGAGTGCGATTCGCGGTGATCAAGGAGAATCCAGCAATAATCCTCAATTACTCGATTTGGCGATTCGCGAGAGGGAATCGCGAGTGGCTCTGAATGAGATGGAATTGCGGAAAACCGAGCTGGAATTGAAGAAGTTTGAAAACAATGTAGTGCGTCAAGAGAAGGATGCTGCCGCATTTGATTGTGCACGCATGATTCAAGATTTTTTAAAGTCCCGACTATCCTTACCTGAAGCTATTAGAATAACTAATGATCTCCTGGGGACTCAGGAGAGCAGAACTCAAAACTGATTGTTGTATGTGATGCAATCATAACTCGATATATGAATTTTTTTTTCCTATTTTTCTTTTCATGAAGCAATCAATACGGTGTTTGCAAGATAGTAAAAATGATTTTATTGTGCAAATTATAAAGAGAAATACACATAAGAATAACCATAAAAAAAATTAATCAGAAGAAAATTGAATGCTGGGTGTTCGATGATTTTGGATAAACAAGTTGAAAAGATAATCTCGGTGTTCTGTATTTTCACCATAAGTGTCATCATCTTCATCGCGTTGATCAACTGGTTCAAAGGTATTGCCCATTGCGTCTGCGTTGGAGGGAACAAAAGTGTCTTTCTGCTCCAACATCATGTTGTGCAGTATAACACAAACACAAAGCCATACAACTAACCGTTGCGCCGTGCGATAGTCCTTAAGCTTCACTCGAAGGTTCTTCATCGAGTGCCACCTGTTTTTCAGCATCCCAATGCAGTGTTCGACTTCCACGCGCTGTTGGCTCAGGTGCGTATTAAACGCTTGTTTATCAGGTGTCAAATTCTGGCCCCGAACCCTTTTGAAAGCTGGTATGACCGTATATGAAGCGCTATACCCTGAGTCAGCTAATAAAAATTGACCCGGCAAAAAGAAAGCGCTCGTATTTGTGTAAAGCTGCGATAAAACAAAGTCAATGTCATTTCCACACTACATCGTTGGGAAGCAAGACTTACTTTAGAATACTTAAAAACCCTTTGATCATGAGCACTCCCACACCAGCCATGAAGAGCATGAATTACCTTTCGATTCTTATCACAGACAAAGAGGGAGTTCAGCCCGTAAACCATCTTCCTCATCCAGTAGTCTTCCTTGTGATGAGTTGGGGCAAAGGATAATGGGATGATTGTTCCATCGACCAAACCGACACAATTTTTGAAAATTGATGAGTCCGCGTTCTGTGAGCAATATTGCGCCTGTTCCTGAGGCAATGGCCACTTGACATACTTTGATTCCAAGTCAACGAGGGCCCTCAAACAACGATTGGTATAGTTTTCAACAGATCCTTCTGTTGAATAAGAATGATTTTGGTTAGAATTGAGCAAAGAGTGATCGGAAATAGAAGAAACATACCTGAAATGTTGAAAACTTGAGCAAGTATATGTGGTGAGCCTCCATTACCGTTCAGCCCAAGATGCGCCAGAGCGATGAGAAGCTGCCACTCCACGGGAGCTTGTGGGTGGTTCGAATTATTCCAAAATACATGGTGATCACGTATTTCGCTGCACACAAAGTCAAAAGTCGAATGATCCATTTGCGCCTTGAAAAATAAAATCATGAATAACTTTACAAAAGAATATGTAATGAACCCAAAGGTGACTTACCCATCTTTGGAAAAAAGTATCATTGTTCTGTAGCATCACCTTGACAGTGCGAGCCAGAGTAGCGATTCGGGGTCTTGCGGCTCGGAATATCATGTATTGATGTTTCAAGACAAGGTCAAACGTGTCCATTAGCAACGCGCAAGTGGAACGCCAGGTTTTGACCTTGAGATGGTGAATTTTCCAGTTTATGACGTGTGTGAGTTGATGGTTGCGGCCAGACATCAACCAGGCGATGACACCAACGAGGACGGATTGATTTGGGCGTGACTTCAGGAGCGCTAGCATGGAAACCGACAGGCACGGCATGATATTGCGACTGGCCAAAATGCGCCAAGATGGAAGTTTCCGCGCATGATTTTGAAGGTAGGACAGGGAACATATTATGAGGTGATCGAGGTCCTGAAGAAACTGAAGTCGATCAGACTTGCGAGGCATGATTGTGGGGAAGGATGGAGGAATGATCGGAGGTGTTGTTATTGACGGGGAGACCAGACGTTGAGGAGTGCTAATGCCGATTGGCCTGTACCTACCGGGGGAAGAAGAGGTTGGGATGCCGGAAGGGAGTCTCAGAGTTGGGGTGCTGACATATCAGCATAAAATCTTAATGCCTGCGAAAATGTTGATTATGATTTTATGTCAAGTTTTTTTATGATTTTAAGATTTAATTTTGAATACCCTAATTATAGTCTGTGAGTAGTAACTCATGTACTTACACATCAAATTAAGATAGTCTAATCAACCTTAATTCCTAGTTGTTTAATGACTTTTTTAATCTAATCATAGCTTCTTGTCATCAGCTCTTTTATTGACTTTGAGCTAATCCTGTCTCAGCTTAACGCCCTGGCTCAGTGGAGGACTTCCCGTCGGTCTGGAATGCTTAATTTAGACAGGCTAAATCTAAATTCCAAACTTTGTTTGGTGGTGGGAACCTGACTCTTGTCAATTTTCATCACCAAACAAAGTTTGGAATTTAGAAATAGAAGTTCTAGATTAAGCAATCTGGGCGACGGGAAGTCCTCCAGTGTGGGTGTTCCTGTTTTGAAGTCTTAAAATCATGTGTTTTATTCTTCATCATCTGGGCAACCATTTTTAGCTCCTTAAAATTGATTTTTCTTTTCAACCACATTTTGACCATCTTGTACTTGAACTAAAGATTTAGTCTAGTTACAAGCAAATCAAAACCATCATTTTTCACGTTCTTTCTCCACACTTGGATCTGATCCAGTAAGATTTTCCCATCTCACTGCCCCTTTGAAAATATCTCTGAACTAGTTGTCTAAAATGTTCACAGAACCCCACTTTGCATCTTGAGTCTATTTGAACTAGCCTATTCCCAGTCACAAACACCATCAGTTCTTCTCCTTCTTTCTATGTCACTGTGGTTTGATCTTGCAAGACACATCTCATCTCACTGTCCTTCTTAAAAAGTTCATGGTTTGGTCAAGAGAATTTTCCCCCTCTTGTGATATTTTTCATCTTCTTTCCATAGGTGAATGCACTTCTGAAAGACAAGAGAGAAGGGAGAAATGAAAACAAAGCCAGCAAGCCAAATTGGGTGGAGTGCATCCTAGTGAATATTTTTCAGCCTCTATGCTACTAACCAAGTGCTTTAAGAGCACTGGTTTTGCTGTGAGTGTTGATTTTGTGGTAGTTTGGTAAGTGTATTGGCTAATTCCTGTAATTAATAACAATAGAGAATTTATCAGCTCCAAGTATTTAAATCGTGCAGAGCTCTCCTAAACCTTATAGGGTCGAAATCAAGTGAAGTATGTGGATTCTTCCTTCTGAGACAGTCAGGAAATAATTTTTTTGAGGTGTAGGTAATTAATAAGTATGTGGAGGAGGGCCTTTACAAGTGTTGGAATGCAACTAACAACTAGAGTAAAAGGATCATACACAGTGAGCACAATGGAGGATTGATTAAGTATGGATGATTTTTGAAGGATGATTGAGGACAGGCACAATAACTACAAAAGAGAATATGAGAGAAATCAAAATCTCCATTAGTTGATTCCCATCAGGCACTAAGGATCAAATGTGTTCAACCAATTAGAGAATGAGACAAACAGAGTTCATGTCAAGACAATGTGACAGAAGGAGGGCCAAGTTTTTGATGTTCAAAGATTATCAAGAGGTCTGGATGGCCTAGCGGTAACCATCTCCCACGGAAGCTCGGTGTCTCCCCTGCGACAACATACTATATCGCTCCAAAGAGAGCGACGAGTCCGGCGTTCGAATCCCGGCAGACCCAACCCCTGGCCGCTACCCCTTCCAAACTGGACGACTACACCCCCCTTTCCCTTGCAAACCCTTTATTAGTCGTTCACTTAAAAGCCCTTCCAATGTTTCACATTTCAACACCCGTTGCCCAATTGTAACAACCTGAAAAATGGTTGACCTCCCTGCCCCTCCCCCTCACCCTGCCATCACATCACAGTCTTCAGTTAGATGCGCGTACTTACAGAACTTAGCCAACCCAAAATTAAGTACTGATAAACTCAATCCCTCACAATTCAACCAAGTTGTAGGTAGATATCATGATATTCATAGTGTGCAATGCCAACGGCGAAATTACACTTTAAAAAAAAAAAAAGATTATCAAGGACAAGGCTTCAATCTTTGAGAGTAAGGAAAGACTTGATGTGAGTCTGGGTAATAAATTGAGAATATGGATTGAGGATTTACTTGTAGTTGAGGACTTGAAGAGGAGTCAATGACTTGAAAAGGAGTTCTGAGAATTGCAATGATGTCAAGACTAGAATTCTTGAGGAATTAATTTTCTTTTTACTCTTCAAGTACAATGTAATGACCCCAAAAGATCAGAGAATCTTCATCTGTATTCAGGGGCTTCTAGGACAGATACAAGAGGGTCAAAGATTCAACACATACCAATCACCTGCACCCAGGGAGCCTGCTGGATTTTGTGGTTTGGGGTAAAGCCTTAGGTCAATTTCATACAATACTGAGCACTGGGATGCACTTATCCTAGTTTGGCTTTCTTGCTGTGAAATCATACAGGGTCTGCATTCAATTGGCTCATTGTAGACAACCATGTGGACCTCAGTCCCCCCCCCCCCCCCCCAAGAAAAAAGAAGAAGAAGAAGCCAATTTTGCTTGCACTATGGATTCTGAGGAGAGACATTAAAGAGGAATCTGTTAATTACAAATGAATTGGAGGCAGAGGCCCAGCATGATTTATCAGCCTGTGTGTGTCAAGAATGTGCATCTTTTTGAATTTTCAACTCATCCCTTCCTTTCCTTTCTTTTATTTCTTGATCATCTAACATTATAACTATATAAAATTAGTCTGTGTGTTGTCCTTTGTTATCTCAGTCCTGAGTCTAATTGAACCTTGTACATGAATCAAATTCAGCCACTCATCTCTAATGAATAGTTTCTTGTTATCTTAATTTCTCAGCTGATTATTAAGAATTAATTGCCCTTAATACTTGTGATTTATTATGTTTTCTTATCTAGCTTATCTAGTCTGACTCCTTATATTTTTTGGATTATCTAGTCTGTGAGCCTGTGCCTCTAGAGTGGCAACAGGACACAAGGTTGGTAGTAAAGCTTGTGTATTTCTGATGAGAAAGAACAAAGCAGTACAGGGCTACAAAGACAAACTCTTTGAGGCTCTGATACTCAACTCAAAAGAGGAGGAGCAAGCTGGAGTGTGACAGCCTCCTCTGGTAGAATCAACAGAGGGTCTTGGTAAGAGTAAACTCTTTTGGGAGACCAAGTCCTGATTTTTTAGGCTGGGAGCCAAGGATCTTTAAGAGGAAACCTATGTGGTTTGTTTGATGGAGAAAACCACAGAAAACCAGAGAAGAAAACAGGTTAAGAAGGGAGAGAAAACAGGTAAGTAGTAGAGGAGTGGTTCAGAGAACCAATCCTGAGGACAGAAGAAAACAGAAAGAAAAGATAACTAGGCAAATGACTTACTGATAGGTTGTAGTGACACTGGTGAGTGGGAAAACTTCCTAGGAGTGAGGGATTTGTTGGTCCTTGGTTGATCTGATGTGGTTCTGGTTGGTTCTGGCCTGAGGTTGAGAATTTTCAGAGTTCTCATTTAGAACTGGGTGAGCTTCAAATTGAATATTATTCAATATGGTCAATCAAACTTAGAAATCACTACTCATCAACCTTGAAAATAACAGGCATGCAACATCATCACATCACACCTCAGATATTGTACATATGTAGGAAAATATGGAGAATATTATGGTGAGGATTGTTTTTTATTCTAAAAACTCTATGAAAGAGAAAATTGAGGAATTATAATATTATATTTACAATTGAAGACTTTTGGACAGTCTTACTGTCTCTAAGGCTGACATAGTCTTTCTAGTCTGAAATCAGAATCTTCTCTCAGTTGGTTTTTATTAAATGTTCTTTATTAAATTTTGCTCCCACAATTTGACCACTTGTACTTAGTCTGTAAGATCTTAGCCTAGTACTTGGAATCAAATCATTGGTTCTCCTACTTCTTTTTCCGTCACACCTTGAGCCAATCCGGGGACTCTCTTTAAGTGTCTCTGCCCTTGAATCTTAATCTTTTTCATCCCTCTCATCCTTGACTTTGAGCTCAGAGACTCAGAAATTTAACACACCTCAGGAGCAAGGTTGGGTGAGTGGGATGAACAATGTTTGGCCTGTTGAAAGAAGCTGAAGTTCAGTACAGCAAATCCCAAAAGGCTTTCAGACAGCGACTGTCCTTTTTTTTTTGCCACTTGCTTCCTGCACCCTGTCCGCCCATACAGGTCTCAGCAATGCAGCCCCAAAAAGCAAACTTTCTTGTTTTTGAATTTGATGGGATGGGACCTGTCCCATCTGATTCATTGGGCTGAGTTGACCCAGACCATCACCTTGATTTCCATGTACCTGGAATTGCAGGCCATCCCCCAGACCTTTCAATGAGTGAAAAATCAGCCTGCAAACTGGCTTTTTTGAGCCTGCATACCGGGCTGTAAAGAGGTGATGAGGCACAGAAAACCATGGTGCAGAGTAGAAAAGTTGGCCAAATCCCCCAGCTGCATCTGCAAGCTTTTTTTGGGACTGGCTTTATATGTGGACAATAGGGACAGAACCATGAAGCATTCCCAGGAAAAAGTGTCTGAGGAAGGCAATGGGAGATTCTCCATGCAATGATGGGCACATAAGCCTGCATGATGTAGTTCCCATATGCTTGTAAGTAGTTATGCTCGTAAGTAGTTATGCTTGTAAGTAGTTATGCTTGTAAGTAGTTATGCTTGTAAGTAGTTATGCTTGTAAGTAGTTATGCTTGTAAGTAGTTATGCTTATAAATAGTTATGCTTATAAATAGTTATGCATGGATGTAATCATGCTTTGATCTAGTTCCTTCCATTCCTGAGACAGGTCAAAAAAAGGAACAGTTTATGGGTAGGTATAAAGTGAGAGGGATGGAATCCACGATGACGAGTGTGCAGACTGTTGGGCCAGCAGTCTTATGGTCCTCATGAGCGCCTCATGTCATGCTCCTTCTTCTGGTTTCACATGTGCCCACCTCTGCTTCACTTGATCCGCCTGATGCGCTGCATGCATGTTGAGAAGAAGACTCACATTGCTGCCCCCCTCACTCCTCCTCAAACGAGTCTTGAGCACAGAGATATTCTTGCACATTCCACTTGCTTTCTCTTCACATTCTGCTTCCTGCTTTCCTCATGAAGCTTCCAGGAACGCACGTGATCAACCCCATATCGCATCCAAAAAAATGCTTTCCATGCATATCTAAGGCCACCAACTGAGCAGCAAACTACATAAATAATCGAAGGTCTGTTACAATCAAGTCGTGCTCGTGCTGAGAAGAGAAATCAACGACGAAGGGGAAGCAATCATAACGAAACAGAAAAGGCAACTCTGAGGGCTTTTAGGCACTGGTACGAAGCGCCAGCTGTGATAAGAAAAGGAGGAACTCTGTTGTTGTTGCTTTTTTTTTCAAAAAAGGACTATGTTGATTTTTTAACCGTGTTTTTCTTGATGGTTGACGGAGGCTTGGGCTTCGACGGCCTTAGTGTCGAAGGAGGTAGACTGAGGCCGCGCTGGGAGCTGTGGGCGCGAGCGATGTCCATTTTACCCGACGCTCCCTATATACGCAGCGATTATGTTATACGTTAATGAGGGGTCGGATGCAGGAAGATAGGAGAAGGAAAGGAGACGACGGACTCGGAGGTTCCCGGGGTCTTTGTGCATGGAGACTTGGTGGTCAGCATGAGTTTCGGTAGGGACGGTGATTTGTCTGATGCTCTTATCTCCGGGCCTGTGGCGGAAAGAGCAGAGAGGAGGATAAGCGACCTGTTTTATTGAGTCTCAGCAGAAGGAAAGAAACTGCAGACCGTGTGGTCGCCCCTCGCCGGCGGGCACGATGCCGTCGTCGTCTGCCATGATGGGTCTGTTCAGCTTGGCGGCATTCAGATCCTCCAGGGCAAACGAGCGCGACCATTTGTCTTCGACCGGATGCGCGTGGCTGGTGGATGAGTGTTGGGCGGCTCTGGGACTCATCAAGTAGCCCATCGTGGGCACGAATATGGCCGTCGCAGCCAACTAAAACAACAACATCATCATCATCAGGAGCCAGAGTCCTATATCAGGGTAGAAATGTGCACTCACGATCCAGCCCACATCGGACGAACGAGCAGGCTGTGGGTTGGTGAGCAGTGCTTCAGTGGTAGTCGTATGAGATTGGGTCAAGTGATGGTGCGTACCTTCTCGGCAAGATGGCCGGCCAAGGCAGCATAAGACCTGACGGTTGAGAC
>SMGU01010610.1:0-12717 GCA_004348175.1 Puccinia novopanici
ATTTTCTAGTTTTGTAAAATATTTTGTAGCTCTACACTCCTTCTCCCATTGATTTCCACTCCCCACAACACTGCACCTGCATCCCTCATTCCCCTTGCTGTCCAATTTCATGACCCATTGGACTACTCAGGCCCAATTTTATTTGTCCCTGCAGCCCTCTCTGAAGCACGCCTTTTCCCCCCAACTCTCCTCCCAAGCCTGCTCCAGCCCCCCAACCCCTTATGACCACTGCTGACTTTACAGTTTTTTCCCATCCTTTCTATGTCATGGAAAAAAGAAACTGGATGGTTGCACTCAGTCCAACCAAAACCCCTTAAAATAGTTTCCTGTGTTTCTTTAAACACTTCAGCTTTCCATTTACATGATGCCCTCAGAATCTCAGGGCTGCACCCCTACTACTGAGGATCTTTTCTGCCGCCTTGCCTATGAATTATCCACACCAGTGGCCAGATATACTCCAGGGCAGGTAAGACTGACACTTCCATGGTTGTGTCACCAATTTTGAGTGGTCCTGAGAAGTCCTGACCAAGTGAGATTTGCCATTCTCTATCACTTGGGTCAGGAGTTTCCAGGTGTTCCATTTTTGATATATATAATTTCAACAGGTGTTCCTTCCCAGAAATAATCTCCATAATATCCTTTTAAACGCTCCTTTCTGCAAGGCATTCTTCATTAGAGCCCAGTCCTGGTCTTGGAAAGCTCAAGCAAACACCTACCACAGAAAACTGAAAATTGGAATTTCTGTTTTGATCTGATTCTTGACAAGGCCAAGTGACAAGTTCAAGGATTATCATTGGTACCTTGGGTGGTGTAGTGTCTCTGAAAGAATGCAGGAGCAATATTTGAGCTGTTGATCCAATGGGATCCACATGTCTGGGAGTCAGTAGTGGCTGATTCTCCTGTGAAAGTCTGTTGGTGGGTTCTATTGCCATGGATTGCAGATTAATGTGGCTGCTCCCTAGAGGTAGGGAAGCTGCTAGGAAATCCAATTCTATTGGTGAGACTTCCCTGCTAGGATCAATAAATCTCTCCTGAACTGAAAGGCTGCAGGAGTTGGTCTCCAATAATGGTGTCAAGTCCCACCTGGATTGGGGATCCGCACCCGGATAGGTAATCTCAGCTCCCTGTGTGTTCCTTTCTCATTCTCTCCTCACATATATTCTAGTTTTACTCAATAGAGAGCTCTCCTGTCTTGCGGCTAGTCCATCTTCAATTAAAAACCCCCTGTTTGGAACTGGAAATTCCCTAGACTTGGTTTTTGTCCTCCTCTCCTTTTTTCTCTGGTGTCTTCAGTGAGGGTCCGCCAGACCCTTAAAAATGGGAGAATTTTGTATTCCAGAATGTGAAAGTCCTCGGAGATTTTCTTTGACAATGAATTCTTCTTGAGGGTGGGGAGGTTTTCCTTCCTGAGTAAATTTTAGACTTCTAAGTTTCACCATATCTATGTATTGTTTTTTCTTTTGTTATTAAGGAACAGCAATTATCTTAATTTTCGCACTGGAAGTCTCTGAAATTTTAGTTTGAGAGCTTGAAGCATCACAATTTCTCTTGATAGACTTTTGGGTGGAGTTTCTCTTAGGAGCTGGATTTTTCATTGCTATTGGGGTCCACTTGTTATCAAAAACAATATTGGTACCATTAATGGGTTTCATGGTAGTTTGGTTAATCAGGAGATATAAATATTTAGATCTCTCATTCTGGATGGTTAATTCTGATGAATTTAAACATTATTAGAATTGTTTTTGGATGCAACTATAGTAGAGAAAACCACATCATAAGACTAATTTAGATCCTGCTAGAACAATAGAGTAATCTTACATGGTGTCCTTCCAGGTTTTTATTTGAGGTAGGTCTTGATGATGTTCTGTTGATATAAAAATGAATATTTGTGTTAGTATGGAGAAGAAGCTCAACGAAATAGTTGTATTGTTTGAGTTCCATGTGGTCTTGGGAAAGACAGATAAAATCACAAATATAGTGATAATTAATATTTTTGAGCTACAACTGCTTGAAAAAGATAAAACTACTATTAGTATTCTTCAGGATATAGAAATTGACGGCTATCAATTTGAATATTGGAGGGAGTTGAAACTTTTGAAACTGTAGATTTGGTCTTTACATAGTGAAAAATCAATGCAGAAATGTTTTTGTTTTTGTTTATTTTATTTTTTTTTTTTTTTGAGAGAGAGAACTCAACAAAGAAAAAAACTTGAAATAGACTTTTTTTCTGTTAGGGATGGTGAATTTCACAATGAGGGACACAATTTTTGAGCCTGTGCCTCCAGTGTGGCAACAGGACACAAGATTGGTTGGTAGAAAATTAGTTTATTGATGAAAAAAGAAATCAAACGAGTTTTAACAATACTGAAAGTTTGTTTCTCTTCATACCCCAAATCTCAGGCACTCTACTCAGAATAGAATTGGGGTAAGCCAATATGTCAGCCTCCTATGGATAAATTCAACAGAGATTCCTGGTAAGAGAAATTATTTGAAAGAACAGTTCTGATTTTTCAGGCTAATGGCCAAGGATCTTTAAGAGGAAATCTATGTGGTTTGTGTCATGTAAAAAAAAACACAGAAAAACAGGAAGATTAGAGTAGAACAGGAAAATTAAAAAATTGAGTAGCAAGTGATTGGTTCAGATGAACAATCATTAGGACAGAAGGAAGATTGTTAGGACAGAAGGAAGATTGTTAGGACAGAAGAGAGATTGTTAGGACAGAAGGAAGATTGCTAGGACAAATGTTGGATTACCAGGAAGATGGATTACTATCAGGTTGTGATGAAACTGGGGAGTGGAAAAACATCCTGGAAGCGAGGGAGCTTAGAATCATGGGTGATTTGACTGGTTCTGGTTGGATCTGGCCTGAGGTTGAAAATGTTCACTGAGTTCTGTTAGGACCCAGAAACATCTGACTAAACTGCTTGTGAAAACTGGGGATTCCAGGTCTTTGGTTACATCAGAGAATTGTTTTTTTTTTAAATGCCTGCCTAATTGCCACAATTCATGTTGTTTTGCTGGCAAGCAAGCAACATTCATGAGCTCAGACCAAGTCTAGGTCCAAGCTCCATGCAAAACTCCACAAAGAAATGCTTCCAGAAAGGGAGGAGCTTCAACCAGAGCTTCCTCAATGTTGGTTCCTAGCAACCAACATCTGAAAATCATGGTTCAAGGAAAATTTTATGTAACAAGAAAATATTTTATTCAAATATGTGCCACATTAGCATCATTGGCACAAGAAAATGATAAAAATAAAAATAAAATACTCAGAAAGATCTGGTTGGTTGATATTCATTGCCCCAGTCCCTTGGAGTTGGAACAAGAAGTGGGTGTTGCTTTGTGGTGGGGAGAAAGTAGAAAAAGTCCATACCAGTCTTCCAGTTCCTTTTTGGGCTCCGTATTCAGCCATGAAGGAGGACTATCAGGGTATCTTTGCTGCAGTGACATTGAAAAACCCAGTCCACTCCAATGTATTGCTACATTCACACAAATATGTTTTTTTTTTGAATTTCAAATGTCAGAAAAAAGATATGTTGTAAAAAAACAAAAACAACAAATCCACTATGTTACCAGCATATTTCACCAGGATCATTTTGAAGACTTTTTTTGCTACATCCTAAAAAAGATGGTTTAGTTGGGGATTTCCAGGGTGCTGTTCTGTTTTCAAATTTGGGTGAGCTTCAAATTGAATATGATTCAATTTGGGAATAAAACTTAGATATTCACCCTCATCAACCCTGAAAATATCAGGCATACATCACTGTTACACCACACCTTATGTACAGTGCCTGGACAAGAGTTAAGAAAACATTATTTTTATTTGTAAAAAAAAAATCCTTTTGAAATGAAACGGTTAAGAATTATCATTGGGAAGCTAGCAAGCTACTCAATGTGATAATCTAAACTGCAAATTGAAAAAAATATGTATCCTTGAAAAATTGAGAAAAAAGATTGACAAAATAAAACAAAATTCTCAATATCAACATGGAAATAAGAGCAAGAGCCAGGGTGGATAGAAAGACAACAGAGAATGATTATAAAAAAAAGTGAAAAATAAAAAAAATAATCAAGAATTCTGCAAGCTGTTATTAATTCAAAAGGTGGAACAACTCAATGGTAACTTATTATTTATTATTTTTTATTATTATTGTTTTATATAAAAAAAAAAGGGTTTTTATAATCATTCTCTGTGGTTCCTTCTCTACATCCCTGTTTTTTTTTCTTATTTTTCATGTTGATATTGAAGATTGTTTTATCCATTTTTTTAAGGATACATAACAGTTTTTTCCAATTTGCAGTTTAGATGATCACATTGAATAGCTTGCTAGTTTCCAATGACAATTTTGAACTGTTGCATTTCAAAGGACTTTTTTTGACAAATAAAAATAATATATACTTAACTCTTGTCCGGGCACTGTAGCATGTATGATGTTGCAAGGTAGTCTGGGCACAAACCCAAGTCCCGCTTGGCACTGTGGACAGGGGTCTTGTGTTTGTGCCCAGGAGACTTGGCAATGTGTCCAGAGAGCTTAATTCTCACCATTGGGGAGCCGCCGTTCTTGGCACATTGCCAAGCTTGGTGTGGCACAGCTAAAGTTGTTGGCCAATGTGAAAACCACAACTATGCATCATACAACCCGCAAAAAGCCCCAGGATGGATTTCAACGTGTAGGTAAGTCATTTTCTTGACTTTAGTATTTCTTCTTTTGTCTTTTTACTACCTTTGGTTGTCTTTTTTTAATTCTTAAACTGACTATTTTCATTTTTTTTTGTCTCCATATTTACAGGCCTCAACCTGGGCTGTGATGGACTCTGTAAACCTTCAGATCAAAACCAATGAGGAGTTTTTGATCCAATATTTTAAACTTGCATAGAAACCTAACTATGTAGATACCACCTACATGATATGAGGAAAGTCAGTTGCCTCCATTTTTGCGCGTGTGGGACCTTAATTTTGGTGTGGCCGAGTGAGGCTTGGGTTGAACCCACCCTGAATTTTCCCAATGCTAAGAAGGCTTGAAAAGAGGCCACCCTTGCTTGGCATTGTGCCTAGTCCACTTTGGGGTGAGCCAAGCAGGCTTGGGCACTGGCCAAGCAGGTTTGGCCTTTTTTTGGCTTAACTTTGTCATGTGCCCAGATTGGCTTGCAACACCATACATGGGTAAAAAGATAAGGCACTTCTCAAAATATTCTTCTTTCTTTGAATTGCTTGCTAATTCAAAAACTCTATATTAGAGAAAAAATAAAAGTTTCAACTTACAATCCTTTTTGACAGGCTGACACAGTCATCATACCATTGAGTGCCCAGGAAATTCTTGAAGGGGGAGAGCTGTTTTTTTGTAGTTGAGCTTCAAACCTAGTGGCTCAAGTAATTTTAATAGCCAGTTTACATTGGGACCTTTAAAAAAAATTCAAAACCTTTGAAAGTGAATTTTTTTAATTGTTAGTCCAGTTTTATTACTCATCTACTAGGTTCAAAGTGAGGGAGGTTCCACTTGTAGTAGACCAGATTTATTTTGAAGTTGGAGAACCCCTGGGAGTGTTTGGGCCAGAGAAAATATGCTTCATTTTTGTGACAGGACCTTGGTCACAAAATATCTCTGCATCTTGTATCAAATAATTCCCTCCAGGCCTCAATCCTTCTTTTCTCAATTTTTCTGATATTTTCAAGTCATGAATCCATAGATTATTTTTATTTTGAATTATCTAAATACATTATAATTTGCTCTGGTACAACAGAATGCTTCCTGTTTTTCCTTGAAAATATCAATAAATACATGAATAAAATGCTTGTAGCCCAAAAAAATGACATAGAAATGATATGCAACAGCTTAAACACTGGTTAAGACAATATCTGTGATCTACTACTGCAAAGGTCCCAATATTACTGACCAAAAACAACTTAACTTTTTTTTGCTTAACATTTCTTGAAGCCAAGACAGATTTGCAACCTTATACCACCTCTCAAGGTTTCAAAAATGTGGCTCTGATGTGTCTCTGGTCCATAGTGAAATTTCACATTAACTCCGGCCCTCAATGCAAAATTTGGATCATGGGTTATTACTGACAGAGGACTACTGCAAAGTTAGTCATTGGATTCAGCCATTAGGGCCCAATGTAAAAAATGTCAAAATTCAATGAGAAGTGTGTTGAATAGTGTGGAAGTCTCAATGTGAGCCGAGATGACATCTGTTTACCTCCAAAAACAGGAAGTGAGTTTCTTCTGGCGTACGGCACCGCCCAGCTCAAAGACCCGAGCAAACAAATACCTATATTTTTTTTCTCTGCCAAAATGCCCAGAAGAAACAGACAATTTTGTCAAAGAACATGCGAATACACATTCCAAAGGGGCTAAAAGAAACTGCAAGGATAAGGAAAGGCAATAAGTCCAATTACATGGGTGTTCTAAATGTGATGATTCTGTTTGCAAACAATCTACTGCACAGAGATCTCGCGAGCTGCCTTGGATTCGCACTGCGCTATAGGGCTCAATAGTCCGGTGATATATGGGCCGACAAGCGTGCTTGACACGCACCGGTGAGGAAAACTTGTCCCGTGATCCAAGCTCCCCGCGGCAAACAATCACTTGGCCACATATTCTAGAGGATTGTGGTGCAACGGAAGAGTCACGAGAAGCACTCAGCATCCCCGGCGGAAGACCTTGCGCTGAACGGGCTTTTCCTGCAAGCTACTCGTGCCCGTCGGCGCAGCTGGATATGATCAGGGCGCTGGGGTGTGACCATACATCAATCTGTTGGTAGTGTAGCTCACGGTGATCCTGTCCGGCGGGTCAAAAAATGTGGCAACTTGTTTTCACTCAAACAAGGGTTGAGACATCCCGGATACCAGCACGGAGTAAAAAAGAAGTAGAATAGCCATGTATCATTCTGCCGGCGCGTAGCCAACGAGGGGAAGCTTGAATTGGCTCGGCTGGATGACCCAGTCCAACCTATCCCAACTTGACACACAGGGTAACAGCTCAAGATGCTTTTTGAGCACTTCTTTGCAGCAGTATCGGAGAACAGTGGCACAAGGGAAAAATCCACAGGTATTCGTGGAACATGCCACCTCTACATAGAAACTCAATCTCTGTGTTGAACAGTGACACTCTAAGCACCGAGCATTGAACTGTCTCTCCCCATGACCTTCCAACGGCTCAATTCGAGCTGAACTCTTTGTTTTCATGAGTCCTTTGTACACTTCCAGTTTAATTGCTGAGCTACTCCGCGAAGTCACCGCGGCCGGCCGGTGGCCAGCAGGACACAAAGCTACGCGGTAGGATCTTAATCTGAGTGGCGTTTTAGAGTGGTGTGTCGCCAGCTGATACAACCAACTTCCATTGACTCAACGGCTGGTAGAATGGTAACTGCTGAGCCTTTGTTGTACCCTACTGTACCATCTCAGCTCTTGCTGCTGAACAAGGGGAAGCGCGTCGTTTGCCACCAGAATCACTGATATATAAGCAGGCCGGCGCCTGCTGCTACGGTCATCTTTCTCCCACTTCCCACCTCCCACTTTCCACCTTCTACCTCCAAACTACCACTTCCCACTTCCCGCTTCCTCTTGACTTCCTCCACACTCCGTCCTTTCAGGTGAGCTAATCCTTCCAGATTTTTCCCCTTAACGAGCCTCTCTCTCCACTCCCTTACTATCTCTAGAGGCTTCTAGATATCGCTTCAAATAAATCTCTTGTCTCTTCTGATCCATCTATACATCTCTTCTCCCTTCTGATTCATCTATACATCTCTTTTCTCTTCTGATCCATCTATTCATCTCTTCCCCCTTCTGATTCATCTCTTCTTCCTTCCGATCCATCTCTTCCGTGACTGATACAAAGCCCTTCATACCCACTTCCCTCCCCCTTGCCTACCATCGCAGGATGGAGAACAGGCGCCGCTTCCGCAAGAGCCGTTACATCGACTCTCGCGCCAAGAAGAGCATGGTGGCTGAGTTCATTGGCCGACCCTTCTTGAACCGGGCAGCTCCTCCTCGCCCGGCCCATTATCCAAGAATCTTCATGCTGATTCGCCAGGACAAGCGCCGCCAGGCCAAGCGAACCTTCCCGGCACCCGGAGGCACTCCCTCGAAGCCGACGGTCGGCACTCATGGGGTTCTTTACCGCCGCCAGCGCCGCCAGGCTCTCCCCCCACGTCAGGCCGGTCCATCGCGACGAGCCAGGACCCAGGTCCGATTCCACCCATACTTCCCTGCCCTGCCCACCCTAGCTCATGCAGCTTGAATTCTAGTAGGTCCCTCACTCTCTCCATCTAGTAGTAAAGGATCACTAACTTCAAAAATTCCTTAGGGAGAAATGGTGGCTACTCTTCGCTTGGTCCGGCGCACGCCTAGTGCTTGCGGCTTAAGTTCTTGTAAGTTCCTCATTCTTCCTACATAAAATAAAGGATCACTGACTTGAAAACACCTTAGGGATACACGGGTGTTCTTCTTTGTCTTTCTCTGTATTCCTTATCTCACTTAATACACGAAAGTTTCGCTTCTTATAATATGTTGCTTGTAATACATTATCGCCTTTTCCTCGGCCAAAAATATAAGCCTTTCCTAATTAATTATTTTAGGTTGTATTACACGTAATATGTCCTCTGCTACCGCAGGCTTGTGTCTATTGTGTCCGCATTGAAAATTGAGCACGATCCGCAACATTATCAATCGTGAGCTCAAGCACGATAGGTGATTAACATGGGAGAAACCCACATCCCAGGATGGTGTTGAGATATGGGCGCTGCTCATACACACCAACCTCGACCCATCTTTTCCTCATATCAAACAATGAGATCGAAATTGAGGACAGGATAAAACCTCATCAATTTGATAAGCCCGTTCTCCTTCTCTGAGGCGGCGCGCCAGGTTTTTGGACATGTCCCAACCCTGACACTTGAGCTTTGATATCTTTAGCTGGCGTCGTGGCCCATTTTATAAGTTGAATATGGATAAAGGCTGGAGCGGGTCGATCACTCCCTTTGCGGGTGGATGACGGTGGCAAGTGTCACAGGATTGGGATCCATAGTGAACATGCAAGATGGCGTTTGTGTGACCCCCCCCCAAAAAAAAGGGGCTTGATCGGCTCTTGGCCGGCGTCGGGGTCGGGGACACCAGCCAACACTTCCTTCCTCAATGTTTGCCAATCAATTTATCTTGAAACGGCTTCCCCAGGCTTATTCCAACGGGAGACCCAGCCACAAAGGGCCTTCATGTAAAAACTCAAGTCGCCTCCTTGCACGGGCTCGATTGCTTCAGAACTTTCTCACAGATGAGATACCCGCTCCATTGTCATTGGTAGGCTTTAAGCCTCTCTTTCTGGGTGCTAAACCATTTGTGCAATATTTTGGTGCTTTCTAGGGAGAAATGGGAGTTTTCAATCACTTGTTAGATTTTCCATTTCCAGTTTTGGGTTCAAAACATAGTCCTAATGACATGTTTCCACCATGCCCATGAATTTTTACTATGGGCATCTCTCATACCCAGCTACCTGTTCTTGGGAGTGTGAGTAAAAAGGCGAGTGAGTCTGCTGACTACCATGTGGTCCAGAAGAAATTAATCCTCTAAAAAAACATCAATTTGTTTCAACCAGAGTTCATCGTTGTAGGCAATTCTCCTTGAAATTTTCCCATTCATTGGTTTTGGGACTGCCTTCAAGTTCCATATATCATTCCTAATTTCTACATCCAAATTAGTGTGGGAGATATGAAAGGGAACTCTTCTTCAACAGGGTCAATCTATCCTGGTTGTGAATATTCTTACTGGTAGAGGGAATTTGACCTCTCTATATGACTTTGCCTGAGGGATGGAGGGGCATGGACAGTCTGTGGATGATCTGCTTGGGAAGCTGCATATTTAACTGGATTTATTTTGAATTTTAAGTGAATTTGAGGTATTCTTTCATTCTGATTAGACAAAGCATTCACATTGTCAGTCAGTGTGTTCAGAGACAAAAATATATCTCCTAATGTCCTTTAAAATTGCTCAAGCCTGTTGTTTTCATCCACATTCTTATCATTAATTTCATTAAAAATATAATTCACGGGGGATTGTGAAGCTGGTTTTTATCTAATGAGGAGGAATTTCAATGTAATTCTTTATTTCATCCACAGAGATAATATCAACATACCTCATATTGTACAAGTAGCTAAATTACTCAATTTACCTCAAATTCATTATTTCCGTGTAATTCTCTATGTTAAATGAGGAATATCACCTTAAAATATAATTGATAATACACTTAAAACCTTTTGAACCTTGTTAATTATTATTATTTTCTAGTTTTGTACAATATTTTGTAGCTTTACACTCCTTCTCCCATTGATTTCCACTCCCCACGACACTGCACCTGCATCCTCATTCCCCTTGCTGCCCAATTTCATGACCCATTTGACTACTCAGGCCCAATTTGATTTTCCCTGCAGACCTCTCTGAAGTACCCCTTTCCCCCCAACTCTCCTTCCAAGCCTGCTCCAGTCCCCAAACCCTTATGACCACTACTGACTTTCTCCTTTCTGCCCATACTTTTTACGCTACAGAAAAAAGCAACTGCATGGTTCCACTAAGTTCAACCAAAACTCCTGAAAATACTTTCATTTTCTTGTTTAACTGCTTCAACTTTCCATCTACATGATGCCCTCAGAATCTCAGGGCTGCAACCCTACTACTGAGGATCTTTGCTGCCACCTTGCCTATAAATTATCCACACCAGTGACCAGCACCATGACAGTCAAGTCTGATGTCACTTACTAGCAAGCAACATCCAAGAGTCAAAAGGGGCAATTGTACTCGTGCATGTCACTTGCTAGTAATAGAAATCAGGTTTTTTGTTGTGAAGATATACTCCAGGGCAGGTAATACTGACACTTCTAGTGGTTGTGTCACCCAGTTTGAGTGGTCCTGAGAAGTCCCAACCAAGTGAGATTTGACATTCTCCATCATGTGGTTCAGGAGTTTGCAGGTGTTCCATTTTGGATATAATTTCAACAGGTGTTCCTTCCAGAAATCATCTCCAGAATCTCCTTTTTAGACTATCCTTTCTCCAAGGCATTCTTCATTAGAGCCCAGTCCTGTTCTTGGAAAGGTCAAGCAAACACCTGGAACAGAAAAGTGAAAATCTGAATTACTGATTTGATCTGATTCTTGATAAGTTCAAGTGGTAATTTCAAGGATTGTTGTTGAAATCTAATTTGTCTCTTGAAGTTTTCATAGAAAAAGGGCTCTTCAAGATGCGCAGGGTCTTAATTGTTGAACCTAATCTCTCTCAGTCAGCAATGATATCGCTTAGGGTTAAACTCATAGTTCTTTAACCCCCAAGTCAATCCTCTCCTGTAATTTCCTCAATCTTGTCAAGTACATCAAGAAGCTCAAGATTCCAACGACTCAACGGCTCAGCGGCTCAGCGTGATTCAACTCAATGTCAATATAGCTCATGTGCAGTAAATCAACCTTCTTTCAATTAAGGTTTAACTCATCCTCTAACAGATTGACAATCTCCTATAGCCCAACTATCATCTTCCCTTATTTAAATTCCCTTCCCTGTCCTCTCTTCCATCTCCAAGTCCCAATTGTCCTGTTTGTCATTTCTTCTCTTCTTTTCTCTCTTCTCTTCTTTCCTTCTTGATTGTTGGCTCAATCCTTCCTTTCTGTTCTCTTCAGTCCACTTCATTATAATCCCTGTCCCCTGACTCTGAATAGCCCTTTCATATCTATCTTGTTCCATTCTTAGAACTGGTATGACTCTTTCACTCTCTTGTTTTCTTCCATCTTTATCTGATTTCTTGATTATTGTCAGCTATGTGTATGAAACTAGAGGGATCCAATGGATAAATCTAGTACTATCACTGTGCTGAAATTATCAAAAGAAGATATTACTCTCAATCTACCTAGGGTATTGCTACTCTAGTTAAACTAATGTCCCTTGTAGCCCAATCAAGGATGGCTTAAGGTAGGAGATGCCTCTTTAATATCAACTTACTTGCTATACAAGTGAAGAAGATAGAGGGACAGCTGAGCTGTGCTTATATCAAGATAACAACAAAGTTGTTAAAGGTAGCTGGCAAGCACTTGAACTGATTGGCTGCTTGGCAGAGGTGGTGGTCTTGCTGCAACTACTTTAAGGATAAAAGAGAAAGCTTTTAAATGGGGATTTTAATAAGACTAACTATTGTTCCAGTGGTAAAAAGGTATGGTGATGGGGAGATGGAAACACTACTCTAAAAGTAGGAGGAGGGAATTCACTGCACTATAATTTATATGCTGGGGTGAATCACTGAGGATCAATCTCAAGGCCAAAGAGGCCACCTTTTATATTCTTTAGGTCTCTCAGGGAGAGCTCATGGTGTATCACACCATTCTTACATCAAATGATTCCATAATGGTGTCATCTTGCACCATAATAGCTCAATTGAGTACTTCCATTCATTCTATGTCCCCATGACATCATGCATGCATTGTTATAACCAATTGCCGCATGTGTCAACTTATTTTGAAATAGAATGACTTGGGAATAGTTCTCACAGACTGTACAAGTGGAACTTTCTCAGGTTGCTCTAACTTCAATTTATATTACATTGAAATTGTACTACAATATAATTGTGTACAATTGGAATTGTATTATAATTGAAATCCAACATAAATCTCCTCTCTCATTGTATAAATATGGTTTGAACTATATTCATTTCTTATTTATGTACATATTCCATAACTTATTTGCATAA
>SMGU01010612.1:0-10614 GCA_004348175.1 Puccinia novopanici
CACTCATCACTCATCACTCATCACTCATAACCCCTCTTTATCACCACCAACCTCTGTTCAATCCCCACTCTCATCAATAACCTCTCATCCACTCTTCAACACCCCCTTTTCATCCATCCAAACCCAATCCACTTCTGAACAACAGTAGTATCTTGATACACCCCATCCTATCACTTTATTAAACCTTCCAATCCGAGATTGGGGGGCTTGTTTAGTGTCTAGAATCACAGAAAGGCAGAGGTATCCTCATTCATCCCTTTCAACACTCAGCAAAAGGTCTTCACTGACACTTTTGAGCTTTACACCGTTGTTGGCAAGCAACTGGGCGGAAACTGGCACATCAGTTGAAGTGTTTCGCACATCGGTTAGACAGAACTTGATGTTGATATTCCAGCAGTGCATTCGAGATAGGGAGGCAGATTGTACCAATTTCTCCTTGAGAATCAGAGCAACCAGCTTGCTACAATCGCGGGGCTTCAGAGGTTGGATCTCACCATTGGTCTCAATGTTGGGGATGGTTTGTGACAATGAAACAAGTTTCTTCTTATTTTCATTTCCGGAATGACCTCCAACGTTTGCGGTATCGTGTTTCTGTCGCATTTTGACCATGAGCTCTTGGTTAAGAGCCCGATCTCCATCAGGAGTTGTGACAAGAAGGCTTCTGTTTTCAACCAAATTAACTTCGGCAGACGTAGCAGGAATGATTGGATTCAAGAGGTTGGCAATCGAGATTTGGCCGCATCTAGATAGTTCTTCATGTTCGTTGTCAATGTTGATTTGTCCAAAACGATTTTCAATCTCCTGTTGTTCTGAGGTCGCCAAAGCAGCATGCTGCATGATTTCATTAAGTGAGGTTTCTCCGGGTACACATGAGTAGGCGTAGTCATATTGTGAGGATGCGCTGATAGAATCCCTGTAAATGTGCACATGATGAGTTGGCTATCAAAAAAATAAAATGTAGTGCAACTAGGGTGAGAGAAATCACCTTGGCGGGGTCAACTGCTTCATCAATATTTGTTTGACTGGTTGATGAATCTGAACTTGGGAGTTGAAATAGACACATGTTGAGTAACCACTTTTGTTTTCATTCCAGAATCAGCAAGCTCCCGTGCTTGTGATTCAGCAATTGCAAGTTCTCGAGTGATTTGAATGTTGTGGGAATTTGGCGAGGTGAGAAAAGCTTTCAGCTGACTTCTCGTCGGTAAAGTTGTATTTGTAACCTGTGAAGTATAAGAATGTTGTCATTGAGTTGTGAACCAGCATAGGAATAAAGGATTTGTTTTGAAACCTACCAGATCGGATGTGTTCGCTTTGGGCTAGCTTGATATGCCCACTCATTACATGGCGAACAACAGCAAATATCTTTGGAAGCATTTGACGTGCATCAAGGACTGTGAAATTGGCATGATGACTCGCATCCAGCCAAAGATGTGCTCACAGGCTTCGGTCCCATGTTTCCAGGCAGGAGGGGAACTGTGTCATAGAAGTCACAATGGGAGATTATCAAGCCAATGAGAGACTCCCAAGGAAGTGGAAAATATTGTAGCTTTTCGAGATATGCCATTGCGATCAATCGTCATAAGTGGGTATTCCTTATCTTCAAGTTCATGGTGCCACATTCGCAAGAAAAAAATGTGGTCCAAGCAGATCGGATGCGTTTGAGGTGACTCATGGACTGGCTGAGCAAGCGTCAGTCAGCTCCCAAATAGGAATAGATAAATAGCAAGTCCAGTGTGCTGAGGGGAGCGGAGAGAAGCCTCTAGAGTATCCAAGTTGAGCGTCCGATAAGCCCTCCCATCATCTTGTTTGTCACAGTTGAGGACATCACGCGTATAGAGAGGAGAGTTGGTTGGTCCAATAGGCTTGCTAAATGCGAAATATTGATGTGGAACGACCAATGCCAAGGAACGCACTCCTGAAAGAAGCTGGTTTGCCGCTGTCTTCCGTGCATGTTTTGGGTCTTGCACAGCCACAACCAGTCGGAGAGGCTGGCCAAGAAGAGGGACTTGAACAACAACATCGGAGCTTACTTTATTGAAACGAAGGAAATGTTGAGTTGTGTTCTGAAGCATAAGAAGTGCTGAATCTCGGTTGCTGCTCCATCGGACCCCACGGAGATGATTGGCATATTTGCTTTATCGTAACTGGCAACTAAAGAAACCACAAACGAGGAAGCTTGGGCAAAGGTATTTGAATGGTGTACACCCGACCTAGCGAGCAGAAATTTTAGTTAGCAATCATGATCAACCATCAATGTGAAAATAACCCACTTACTACACAATTTATCTTTGAGTTAAGACTTTCAACAAGATTGGCAAGTTCATCCAAGTCCGAAAAGCCACATCCCCCCCCTGTGCTCCGACAATGTTTCCATTATGGCATCGG
Source organism: Puccinia novopanici (assembly GCA_004348175.1). Lineage (NCBI taxonomy): Eukaryota > Fungi > Basidiomycota > Pucciniomycetes > Pucciniales > Pucciniaceae > Puccinia > Puccinia novopanici. The sequence continues at coordinate 2,386 of SMGU01010612.1, forward strand.
AGTGATTTTACACATACTGTTTGATCGGAAGCAAGTGCCAGCGGACCACTGTAACCGAGCTGGTGGATGTATCCAGCAACCTTTGTGAAGTTAGATAGAACAATACCATCCTCTAGCTGGCCACCTTCCTTTTGTCGGATGTGTCGCATTCCTCGAAGAGATCGCCGGCTAAGTTGTCACGGAAATACTTGGCAGAAGCTGGACTCATTGCGGCCATGGTGGTTAAGATCCATCGAAGTATGAATTGAATCCGAGTCCAGAGAGAGTTTTTTGTGATTTTCTTGCTCTGCTCGCACTACAACTGCTTAACTAATCCTTTGAAGACATCCATATCATCAATATGCCTTGCTTGCATGGACAGCAAGGCTCTGCCAAAATTCTTGATCACCTTTTGTTGATTGTTTTTCCAACGAGTGGTTGAGAATTGGATTTCTTCATGTTCAAGAATCTTGCAATGGAAGGGTCGCGTTGCATCAAGTGATTGGGGATGAATCGGACTGAATCTGCAGATGCGTATTCAGTATTAATAGCCTTCAGGAGTGAGTTGTTTTTCTTCAAAGAGAGACAAGGTGCGCAAACTAAACCCTCTTGATCTGGATGAGCAGCAATTAGACGTTCACATTTGGTTGAGAAGATCCCTGAGGAAGCGCTGTGTCGGTGGATGAACCATGGAATGGGATTCAAGGGTTTTAATGAGTTTTTTGAGTTGATCCTTGTCGAGATTGGTTTCACAAGTGGTCCCAAAAAGTTCTTGACAAACTTGGTGACGAGGGGGAGCACCATGATATGGACTTGGGGAGCTTTCAATACATTTTGAATGGTGTTCTGAGCACGGGGTCGGATCCAAGTTTTGTCGTTCAAGCCAGAGCAAGCTATCATCCTTTTTTTAATAAGTGGTGATTCCTTGGAGTAACCGGACATGCCTCTTGACTGAGAAGTAGGATGAGATGGCTTGGTATTTGAGGTGCTTGACGTTGTCATTTTACATGCTCCTACATGAAATATATGAGAATAACTGAGAAAAAAAATGTATACTTAAAATAACAGAAGTGAAGAGCATACGTGTCTCCCAGTGGGCTTGTGCATTTTGCATTTGTCCTTTAGGTAGTGTGATGGTGTGCACCGCAATGACAGGTAAAGATCTGATTCTGATCATTGCTGGTCTTCGTAATTGAACATCCTTCACAGATTTGTTTGCTTGTTGACTTCGGACACTGCATGAGCGGTTGATTTTTTACCATGATTGCAGGAGCTGAGGAGCTGTGATGGTGTTAATTTTTTGAGTAGACTGGTGAGGAAAAGGAAGCGGGAAAACTCAAAGACATTTATTTTGTTGATTTCATTTATTCATTGCATATTCATAGAGATGATTGAACCTTCCATCCCCTTCCCTGTAGGTGTGGGAGCCGTTTGAGAAGCTATTGAGGTAGATATATTATCCAGGGACACCCGGAGGACAACTGCTTGAGAAAAAAAAAATCTTCCCAGGGAAGCTGCTGCCGAGGGGGGGGGTGCAGAGTGCAAGAATCACCAGCTGCTGCTGCCGAGGGGGGGGGGGGGTGCAGAGTGCAAGAATGACTGGTCCATCCCTCCTGGAATCCATACATTTGAGCTTAGTACCCCCCTATCCTGAAAGTACCTGCCTACATTTTCCATGACCATCCTGAAGCACATTTGGGCCCCTCATACACTTTTCAATAGTATGCTCCAGGGAAATTGCCTGTCTTGCATACATTTCAATACCTGCCTATGGGGGCTTGCCGGGTCCTGGGGGCGGCAATCGGGAATGAGGTTCACAAAAAAAAAAATTAGTGTTCCCTCATGAACATGTGTGGGTGTGTGACCACTTAAGGATCGCAGTTGCAGTCTACTACTATGGATGATGGTAGGTCACCCTGTCATCTCCCACGGTCACCTTGTTACAGCCATGATGAATATGAGTATGCTGTTGCAGCTGTTGCATTTGTACTGGTGTATCATCTTGCGGCCTTGACAAATGGCTACGACATTGTCATGATTGCAGAAGAGTGAGGCATCGCAATTGCCGGTCCGGATGTATCTGGTGGGCTTGGAGATTGCGTGAGGTTTGGCACACTCTGCGTTCGGCTGTCCGCATGCCGCACAGTTTCCGCGCATGAAGTCGTTCAGTTCGTTAGACCAGGCAGTATGGATAGTGCGAGGAGAATCATGAGAACGGCGAAACCGGATCGGAGACTGCGCATGATGTCGGAACGAGGTGCCGGAAGGCCTGCGGCAAGAGAGGCAGCAAGGGTGGGGTCGAACCTGGGGTCTGGCGAGGTACAGGGGCGTGGAAGCGACTTGGCAAGCCGACTGGGATAGGTTGCGAGGTGACGGCTCGGCGATTTGCGAGTTGATATAGTTCATGGTCTGACGAAAAGTGCAAACAGAAATGTTTGGGAACTCAACATCAACACGTCCGACGGGGACCCGAAGGGCTCGCCGACCGCAGGGACCGGGGGCATGAGCCAAAAGTCCCCCTTGCTGCCTGAGAGCAACAAGCATTTGGGAGAAACTCCACCATTGCAGCTGGTACATCCCCTCTTTTCCAAAAGCCATTAGAATCAAAAAGAATCAGTTATTTTATCTGAAGCTTACCATCTGATTCATAACCTTGAGACAAAACCAACTTTCACTCTTAATTTTTGCAGGTTTGTAATTAACTATTAAATTATGGTCCCTCTTCCCACTTTGACGTTGGCTAGTGTAAATAGACCTAGGCCACATTATTGAGCATCATATGATGTGTGTAATATTTTATGCAAGACACATACAATTTGAAGATCACTAAAATTGCAATAATATTGTCAAGTATTACCTTTGGCTGTTTGTTTTTCATCTCATATTGCATCATGTGCCCCCTACAAAATCAACTTAACCCATCAAAAAACAAAATCACTGTGAAATCTAAAAAAAATCACATCAGGATCTCTAATATATTGACTCATAAGACAAAGACAAAAATATGCAGACAACATCCATTATCATCCTGGTTGTGTTACTCCTACTGATTGTCATCCAGTCCTGAACCCAGAATACCTTACAGTTATTTGGAACTAAAGGCATCTCCAATGTGGGAGCTAAACTTTGATTTATCTCCCTGGAGCCCTTTTAGAAACACCCTGGCAGGTGCTAAACCAGGAGGCAAAGTACCTTCCAGCCTCTGGGAAGCTATAGTGTAGCAAAATGTAGCAATTCTATAGCTCCCAAATTCCTGCCTATCACACAACATTTTGGTGATAGGCAGGCACCCTTTCACACAAAACCCCCCATATTCAAATTGACTCAGCACATATCACTCTTGTTCCCCAATGATCTTCAATCACAGAACAATGTGTGGGGAAACTGCAGGGAGCTAAAATGGCTCTCTGTGGTGGATCTCAGTCAGGTTCTTGGGAGATAAAGTCATGCAGCAGTCACCAAACTTTGGGATTTAGCTCCAAGGTTTAGATCCTGTGGTTGAGATTGCCTAAGTGGAGCCAGCTATGCCTACTCAATCCTTCAAGACAATACCTATGAATGTGTTTCTGTCCTGTGAGTCCTGTCTTCCACATTTGTCACCTTGCTAATATTGAGAGACAAGCCAACATAGTGTCAAGCACCTGTGGCACTTGAACTATTCCACTTCAAGCAGATGATAAATTTACATTAATCATTGGTGTATAAAGGAAAAGCTGGCCTGGCCAGCTCTACCTGAACTACAGGCTATCAGAGCTGAAAGAGCTGGAATTAATAATTACAGGTTAGGGCTAGGAGTTTTTTTTTTATCAAAGAAACCACGTAAAATGGATAAAACCCATGTTAATATTTAGGGGGACTGTTTTTTATAGAAAAAAAAAACCATTTCCATCCAGTTTTTTCCACTTATGACCAAATTTCCCTATCTATACATGCATATACATCTCATAAATGGAAGAATCTGGGCAGAAGCTTTTTTTTTGGAAAAATATTGTGTTTTCCCTAAAAAAAACCCAGTTCATCCAGCTCATCCAGCTCATACATATACTCATGTACACATACTCATGTACACATACTCATGTACACATACTCCTGTACACATACACATGTACACAAAGTTGGCTCAAAAATGGCAAAATCTGGGCAAAAACCTGTTTTTTTTTTTTTGGAAGAATGTATTTTCTTGCCAAAAAAAAAAAAAATCCAGCTCACCCAGCTCACACACCCGACCTTTTCAGCTCACCAAGCTCAAACACCGGATTTTTTCAGCTCACCCAGCTCACATACTGGATGAACCTAGCTCACTCAGCTCTACCTTTTTTTTAAAACCAGCACACTCATCTCTAACCACACTGGGAGCTGGACCTGCCAGCTACTTTTTTTTGGTAAAAAAATAATACTGATAACTGCCAATTTATCATTGGTTTGAAGCCAAAGCTTTAGAGTGCCAACACTTCTATCAAGATAACAAAAGGTAAAATATACAAATGGAAATAAAATTATATGAACAGAATAAATTGAAGAAAAATCAATTTAGAATCAAATAATAACACAGTATTATTATTCCAATGAATTCTACTCCCATAATAACCTAGGGTCACCCATTGAACCCTAAAGCTAAAACCAACTCCTTCTCTACAATATGGAATCAGAGGTAGTAAATTAGCCTGAATGAAGAAAAAATATGTTTAAAACTAAAAAAAAAAAAAAAATCAAATCTGTCAAAGAACCCATAGAAAAACTTATAGGATTTGACAGTATTTACTTAATTCATGACTACATATTTTCATGCATATAGGGAAATAGTTGAAAAAAAAATATAAAAGAATTGATCTTGTGGGTCCTCCAGTATCCTAAAAATTTTTCATCATTTGTCACAGATTTTGAGGTACAAGTTAGTGTGCTACCATGACAAATCACCTCAGTTGAACCATGACCACTACTTTCCAACTACCATGGAAACCACAAGCGTCTGTAGTCTAATTGGTTAAGGAAGCACTCTACAATGTGTATCAGCATTGATGAGTTCATGGGTTTGAGTCCCAACAGACACATCTTCATTTTAACAATCTCTACAACAGAACCCCCGAACCCCCAGAAACCTGGTCTGTGCCCTGCCTGAAGGACTTGCTTCCACAAGAGTATTTATTAGTGAATATCTCCTTATCCATAAAAATACCTGGGAACCCCTAAAAGCCCCTGCTTGCTAGCCCCATGAAATCTTGTTGTTGCCACAATACCCCAGACTCACATCTGGTCCTGATATATAGAGGGAACCTAAAAAACCCCTACTTGCAGGCCCCTCTGGAATATTTATTCCAATTTTTTCATCCATTTAAGTGCCCACTTCATTATATTTTTTTCAACCAGGAAATATCCTAAAAAAAACCTAACAAAACATTTCAAAAAACCCTATAAAATCCAGAAACAAATCTCCTTGTATTTTATCAGAGATTTCCAGCCTGTGTAGCTATACAGTTTCAGCTCTTGGAATTATGGAGGCTGACAGTTAAGGTTATTAATGGTTGCTTTTCATGTTATGAATTAAATATGTTTTATTTTTTGGATTTTGTGTTGCTTAGCTGGAGTAAGATTGCAGTAAGTGCATCCACATTGGTGCATTTAAATTTCAGGTCAACTTGTTCCCGGGTTTAGCATGGGTCAGCCAACCCAGGTTATATGAACACACTGGTTTGGTTAGCTGACCCACCAAACCCGCAAAACTTTTCAACAAACTGTTGACTCCGCATTTACAAATCCAAAATCATCAGGCCAAATACAATCCTCACCACCTCCAATTAATAATTTTCTCTGATGGCTCTTGGAAGAACCGGATCCAACTGAAGAAATCCTTCAATTTTTGAATGACAGCAATGAAATTGCAGTTTCTCTCATTCAAGGAGAAAGGCCTGGTGTGCTGGAAATTGTCCTAATTTCAATTTGTAGAGAACATTAACCTGAGTCAGAGTTGGGTTGTTTTTGAATATGCAAAGCAGGCTTAGCCACTAGTGTTTAAAGCTTGTCAAATTTGACACACGTTAACCGGAAATGAAACTTTTAACTGATCAGGACAGGGGTCTTGGCTTGCTCTCAGGGAATTTTCTGGTATGGAAACATCACTTGCTGCCCCAGATTTTCCAAGAAGGATGTGTGCAAGATACAAATTCTTACTAGTATTGCAACTGGCTTAATGTGGCATGTGATGCTGGAAAATCTGATGTGGTACTCACCTCAAGATGGAAAACCCTGTGAAGGTGTCCAAACACACCCAAATGGAAGATATCCTTGCTTCTCAAGATTTTTAGGACAAGGGAATCAAGAAATCATCTTTTTCAAAGTGCTAAGTTGATTATAATGACTCAGCAATGAATCAGATGATGACTTTACAGAAGAGCTTGATCCAAGGAGTGAGATACAATCAACATTTAAATGAAAAAACCTTTCAAGGAACAATTGTTCAACACCCAGTACAACAAACATAAACCGGTTCTCCTTGGCCCAGAAAATCCAAACTGGTAAATTCTCCTCACCATGGATGCATGTTCTCAATGGGGAAAGGCCCTGGTTGGTAAGTTTAACTAGCAGTTTTTTTTGATAAAAAATCACTCGCTAATACATGTTGTTCAAATTTAAGCTGAAGGAAGGATGTAGGATCTATTTATTCTCTGCCCTCATTACTCCCATTTATAATGGTTACTGGAGGCAAATTTGTGAAGCTAAGCAAAAATTACCCTCTGGGTGGGAAGAATATGTCTCTAAACACTTTCAACTTGAAGTTCCTGGCCAACATGATTGATTCGAAGAGGGTGCTTTTCCATTTTCAGAAAATTATTTCCCCAAGATGCATATATCCTCCCCTCTGAATGAAGCCAACATCAAGGCCTATTTAGAGTTCCTAGGTATCTGAAAAAAGGATCACAAATTTGATATCCTCCTTGAAAATGCATTCTATTCCCAAAGGGTCTTTAAACAAGCTGGGCTAGCTCGATAATAATTGAAGGAGCTTGACCTGATTTTGGTTGGTGTCACTGCTCTATTTGACAATGTGTTGAAATATGAAAAAAAAAAAATGTAACTTGCCATACCTGATATTAATCCCACATGGTTTGGTTGGTATTCCAGGAGGATAACCAACTAAAAATCTTTTTGATTTATGATTCTCCTGGTGCCTGGCCCTATACTTCTGGCTTTTTGTGTGCATTGATTGACTGATCTGATCTTTATATTCTACTGGGGCTCATTTTCCTGAAAAAATCTTCCTATTGACTGCAAGCCTCTTCTGATTAGTTTCTCTACTTCATCTTTTTGCCTCTTAATTGAATTCATATATCTCTAGCCCTTTAATAGTCTGTCTACTGACGTTTTATGCCTCTGAAACAAAGAGGCATCACTCCAACTCTGTATAGATGACCTTTGTTGTCATAAAGGATCACTTTTTATCATCATTTCCTCTCTTGGATGATATTTGTGTGTTTCTCTGTTTCTGAATTGAATGATAGTCTGTTAAATAACAATCTTAGTGAAAACAAAAGGCAATATGTTACCAAAAATCCACCCCAAGACAAGTATCTTGGCTGATAAGTGTTGGAATTATATCTGTTCTCCTCTTCCCTTCTTCACTCTATATTTTATTATCATTATTGTCATTACATTTTCTTTGTCATTACATTTTCTTTGTCATTACATTTTCTTTGTCATTACATTTTCTTTGTCATTAAATTTTCTTCAATTCTTTATCAAATTAGATTATTGTGGACTGAAGCAAAACCGTGAAAATACCTTTTTTTTGATGTATTGGTACACCTTGTAGTCTGAGAACCCTGAGTAGTAATATTTGTCATTGACTCAAGTTCTATATCTGTATTTTCATCATTTTCCGCAATTATACTGATATAATATTGAATATTCTCTTTTTTTATTTTCATAACCACATTTTTAACCACTTGTATTTAGTCTATAACTAGCTTGAATACAAACAGCTTAGTCATTGGTTCTTCACCATCTTTTCCCACATCATCTTGAGCAAATCCAGTCCTCTTTGAGTGTCTCTGCCCCAATTCTTAACTTTCTTCATCTCTTCCATCCACAAATTCAAGCCTGAGTATTCAGAATTTTATCAAGAAGTAGGGAGTGGAAACATGTAAGCCACAGAGATAATATCAACATACCTGATATTATCAAAGTAGCTACAATTATTAATAGTAATTTAACAATTCTTTTATAATATAAATCACAGAAATATTTCAATATATT
>SMGU01010613.1:0-29812 GCA_004348175.1 Puccinia novopanici
AAGGAAGTCAACCGAGGAGCTGTTCGAGGGTGCGATTACTCTGCTCGTAGACGAGCCAGCTGATGCTGACTGCGGGGACGACCTTGAGGAGGGAGGGAGCGAGACCACGATAGAAGCCGGGCCAGCGTTCTCGGACGAAGGTTTGCCGGACGCAGTCGAGGATCCCGTGGTACCGTTGCGGATGGTACGGCGTGCCTTGGGCCTGCAGTCGGGTCCGGACTACATTCCTGTAGCAACATGTTCCATCAAACCTCACTTTCTCTCAGCACAAACTTCTCCCCCACACACATACAAAAAAAAAAAAAAAAAAAGCGGCTTACAGGGGATACACCACCGTCGCTCCCACACCCCCGCTTACTGCCCCGCATAATAACGTCGCCAAAACCCCCGTCTCCTCCTCTGTACCTGCCGCCGTCCGATAGGCCCGCTTCAAGGCATCAAACGCAGACATGTCGATCGCTAGTTTATTTATTTATTGGTTGATGTGTATTATCAATATCATCTTGGAGATCATCAGCATCATCCACTACGTTCCTCGATTGTTAACGTCCTTCAGACCGAGTTTTCAGGAGGAGGAAAAAGCTTACCAGAGTATGGGAACACGCCCATTGTCGCCGCCAACAAACCTTTGTAGTACCCTCGCACGCCCCCAGTCCGGTTCAGTCGTTTGATCGTATAAATCAGGAGGGCACGGCCTTGAAAGGATTCATTGATTGTACTACTCATCAGTTGAGTCTCTGCAAACAGACGAAGAAAAAAAAAAGGCGATGATCAGAAAGGACAGATTCAGGAGATTAGGTATGATGAGGGTGGAGAGGGGGCGGAGGGGAAGACTGACTGAGTGTCTCGATCGGATAGATTAAGACTTGACTCACCACCCCGGCCAAGCCGCCGGCCAGGAACCGGACGAGATTAGAGCGATTTTGGGAGTTGGAGTTAGGGTAATGATTGAGAAGATTTTTGGCATACTCGTAGACGAAGAACTTGATGGCGGATTCGGGGAAGACCTTGATGACATTAAGGCCGTTACCGATGAAGAAGTTCCGGAGGCCCCAGGAGTGATTTCTGGGCTGATCGAGACTAGTCTGGCAGCTGGAATGCTCGTTGTATATCAGCTTCAGTGAGCCCACCAGGTTTGTCACCGTGCTCCGTGCCGTAGCCCTGCTGACCGTGCCATCCGCGTTCGTCCTGGGCTGGGCCGTGATCAGATACACCTTGAGCCGGTCGAATGGCGCCGTCGCTGTTCTGGAGACCGCACCTGCGATCCCACCCGACAAGAGATATTTCCAAGCCCCATCGAATCCCGCCTGACTGCCGCTGTTCTCGTCGCCGTTCGTATTCTCTTGATTGCTATCATGGCTACTGCTGCTGCTGCTGCTATTCATGGTTGCTATTCGATCGCTGTGCTCGTTTTCCTTCATCTTCCCGATCACTTTCTCTGAGAGTGTGGTGCTCACACCATCGTCGTTGTTCGTCTTCATCCTGAGTCCCACGTCTGAGAAAAATGGCTGATATTAATTTTTCTCTAAAGAGTGGGTGCAATCGGTTTTTGATTATGTAAAACAGGTGACGCTGGGCGATCGGGTACCCCAGGTTTCGCAACATCCGCACGGACAGATGGCCGAGTGGTCTAAGGCGCCGTCTTAAGGTTCAGCCGTGCTTAAGCGTGGTGTAATCCGGCGGTCTTCGGGCGTGGGTTCGAATCCCACTCTGTTCATTTCTTTTCATGCCTTCCTCTTTTGTTTTGGGTGACCACAAGACCAGGCACAGAAGGTGGAACATGGAGTAGGACTGGAGTACATCCTGTCATTATGGATTCCTTAATCTACATGGACAAAGCCTTCCAACCCTTGTTTCATGGTGGTGCTGGCAACCACTCAACACTTTTAATCAACCAACAAACTTTGGAACTTAGAAATAGAAGCTCCAGGTTGAGGAATTGGGGTGCAAGCAGGTCCTCTGTCACTGAGTACCCACTTCCCCCAACCCTCTCTACACCACAGAATCCTGGAAAGTGTATTGCTACCAAATCTCAAATATCCCAGCTTGGGGAGTTGGTTTTGAAACCAAATCCCATTGAAAGAAGTAACCATTGGTAGGGCTGAGAGCATCCGCAATGGTTCACTAAATTTTTTGGTTAACAAACCTTGGGCTTGGGCGCCAGTTAGCTAGCCCCCCTTGGGCAGCCGTAATGGTTGGCAAGATAGCCTGGGGTACCACCCCTTAACCTGCTGCAAACTCACATCAACCGCAGCGGTTCGGCCAATCTCAACCTAAATTTTCCTCCCCAAATGCCACCCAACCAGCTCAACCAAGCCCTTCAGTGGATGATGGCAGAACAAGACCCACTGGAGGAAACACTTGAATTTTTGACAGACAGAAACACGGAGGACAAGTAAAGAAACACTCAAGGGCCCAGTAAAAATTGGAGGCAAGCTGAAGGCGCACAGAAGCTGCAGGATGATTATTTTGGCCCCAATGCAATCTACAGCAAAAAATATTTCTCCAGTGTGGAGTTTGAAGCTATTGGTGATCCTTTCCCAGAACACGTCTTTTGTCTGCAAGTTATTTGTGAGCACATTTTCCAAAGTTTCAATCCAGCTACGGGCTAGTTGGTCATCCTCATTTGGCAGAACATTTGGGTGCCTTTTTGACATTGTGGATGTGCTGTCCCCCAAACCGGCTGGATACAACAAACCTGAGCAAGCCTAGGGATGGAGTTGCATATGCAACATCCTCTGTAGCCTCAGGCTAGTGCCTACTAAATTTAGTGGGCACTAGCCCAAAATCACATTTTGGGTCAATTGACCTGGTCTTAACCCGGCCCCAATGCGGTTGTGCTTTGGGTTAAGTCGGGTTAATGTAAGAACTGGGAATGTCCTTCACTGATCCCAGAGATGTAGATACGCTCTGAGAGGCTAAATAGCCTAGAAGAGTTCTAGAACCAAACAAGGGGGGATGTATTTCTAGTCCAGAGAGAATGTAAGTATTCTCTGCCCTAAGGAACTACAAAAGAGATGAGAAAAGGAAAACTAAATACCTAGTCCAGAGAGAATGTAAGTATTCTCTGCTGGACTAAGGAGAGGAAGAACTCCAACTATAACATAAAAAAGCTTATGTAATCAGTGATACGCCTTGTGAAACCTAGAGTAGGCAGGGGTTTTACAGTTTAGTTGCCTTAACCCAGAAATTTAACCCAACCATTGCGGATGCTCTGAGAGGCTTATTGTATAAAGTCAACTTTTTCAGGTTTTTTTTTCTCTTTTTCTGTGGGATAATTTACTGAAAAAAAAAGCTGAGTGACCTGACTGCAGCTAAAATTAAAAGTACACTGGAGCCTCTGCACCTGTCAACTGCTGCAAGTTGACAAAGTTTTTTTTTTTCTTTCTTTTTTGCATTGATGGGGTGTCCAATTGAAAATGGGATTGAACACAGCCATAGGTATAAAGACAAAGAAAAAAGATTACTGCAACATTTGGGTCCTCATGGATGAAAGATGTTTTGGATTTTTTTTTCAAAACTTTTGGCGGCCTCAAAGAGTGTCAGCCTTAGAGACAGTAGGACTGTCCAAAAGTCTTCAATTGTAAATATAATATTATAATTCCTCAATTTTCTCTTTCATAGATTTTTTAGAATGAAAAACAATATTCACCATAATATTCTCCATATTTTTCTACATATGTACAATATTTGAGGTGTGATGTGATGATGTTGCATGCCTGTTATTTTCAAGGTTGATGAGTATTTATTTCTAAGTTTGATTCACCCCATTGAATAATATTTGATTTGAAGCTCACCCAGTTCTAAAATAGAACTCAGTGAAAATTCTCAACCTCAGGCCAGAACCAACCAGAACCACATCAGATCACCCAGGACCAACAAATCCCTCACTCATAGGAAGTTTTCCCACTCACCAGTGTCATCACAACCTATCAGTAAGTCATTTGCCTATTTATCTTTTCTCTCTGTTTCCTTCTGGCCTCAGGATTGGTTCTCTGAACCACTCCATTACTACTCACCTGTTTTGTCAGCTGGCTAACAAATTAGAGCCAACTAACAAATTATATAAATAAAAATACATATAAAAAATCTTAGAATAAAAAATAAAATATGTTTTAATCTTGAAAAATAAATATAAAAGTTCTTATAAAAAATCTCAGAATAAAGCAATTAAATGGAATTATGTTTTAAATTGTTTCAATTTCTTTTTTATTCCTTTTTTGACACCTTGTACATACAAAAAGCAATAAAAAAAACAAGAGTAAATTAATAAATAAAATAGTTAAATCAATAAATATTATCATAAAGCACTTGGATGCGTCGAAAACACTCTCATTGATGTTTTCAGACATGTACACAAACTCCCAAGTGCCCCTGTGACTCATAACTGCTGAATTGAGGTGCATAGTGACACACCACAGCTCAGTACAACCTCCCAGAGGGTAAAACAAGTCTAGAGACGAACAAGAAAGTTTTGTTACACTTTTTTGGTTCGTCTGGCCAACCAGGAACTTGTGGAAGTGGTATGGTTACCACCTGGTTGGGCCAGAATAGACTACTTTGGTCCATAACAATGCCTGATTAAACCAAGCCAGGGCCTCAAATGGTTGTTACATGTTTCTAACTAATGCTTTTGGGAGTAACAAGATGGTTACTAGCCAGGCTTGACCCAATAAGAACAAGCCCTGGCTAGGCAATAGCAATACTTGGCCCAACCTGGCTAAATACAACAAAGCCAGGCTAATACAACCCAACCAGGCTATCCAGGCTACAAACCACTATTTTTCACGAAGCAGGGTGACCATAGAGGGCCCAGAAATGATATTTAAGAGGGCCCTCCTCCCCCCATATTTTTGATCCCAGCATTCATACCATTTACCCAGAAATCAGCACTATCCAGTTCCACCTGTTACCAACCAGACAGAACCTCAAAATTCCTCATTTCTGCTCGTCTGAATCTCACCAAAAACCACCTTCAACCTCCAGGAGTCCTTATAGAAGCCCCCTTACTAGTGAGTAACTACACTTCTCTTTATAACTCCTGCCACTCCACTTCCACCACTGGGATCTAAAGAACCCCTGCCCAGCAGGCCCCAGTTTATTGTAAATGTACCTAAGTCCTCTGCACTCGTGGCAAGAAACCTTTGAGGGATCTAAACCACCCCTTCTTAGAAGGCCCCTCTGAAAATTTAATAATAAGATAATTTTGTCTTATTATTATTTTTTCTTCTCTTTTTTTTTATTATCCCAATATTTTTGGATAAAAAACCATCAAACCCAATTCATCACGTCCAAAGCTGCCCACAGGAACCACCTTCCTTAAGCTTTAGTCCATTTTGCTCCTCCTGTAGCTAGAAGGGTTATCCTTGGCATCAGGCAGGCTGACATGTTTTCTCTCCTTCTCTAATATTTCCTCTTCTGGTTTTCTGTGGTTTTCTCCATCAAACAAACCACATAGGTTTCCTCTTAAATATCCTTGTGCATTCTGTGCCTAAAAAATCAGGACTTGGTCTTCAAGAAGAGCTCTGCTCTGACCAAGACCCTCTGTTGATTATCAGGGGAGGCTGTCACTCCAGCTAGCAGCGGTGGGCCGCTACACTACATGGGCAAAATAGCGTAGTGTAGCGGTGTTTTTTTTTTTTCCCACCAACGCTGTAGCATCAGCGGCGCTACAGGGCCGCTACAGGCCGCTACGCTACAGCGCTTGTAGCGGCTATTTTCCGCTACAAAGCACTGTAGCGCAGCGTAGCAAGGCCTTTTTTTGGCCTTGCTCCGTTAGTGTTAGCGCAAACCCGCTAACAGCAACGGCAAAAGCCATTAGCTCTTAGCGGTTTTATGCTACGGTAACACTACCGTTAGTGTAGCAGCCCGCTGTTGCAGCTAGCTCCTCCTATTTCTTAGTTGAGTCTCCTCTTCTTGAGTTGAGTTCTAGAGAAGCTCCTCCTCTTTTGAGTAGAGTCTTGAGGCAAAGAGTTTTCTTTAGCCCTGTATTGCTTTGTTCTTCTTCTCAGAAATATACAAACTTTACACCAACCTTGTGTCCTGTTGCCACTTTAGAGGCACAGGCTAACAAAGAGGCCATCATGCAGATATTGACTCCCTTGAAAACTGGAGAAAAAAGGTAGAAATTTTCTTCTTGTGTTTGGTTTATCACAGCTTAAGCTGTTCTTTGTTCTGTCTTCTTTTTGTGTGAAGTGGAAACTGTAACTGGGATTTTTCTCGGTAGAGAGATTGAACTAAGATTGTTTGATTCATTATCTTTCTGTCACCTACATGATGCCAAGGAAGATTCCTTCGAGCTACAGGAGGTGCAATTTTGTCAAAAATGAAGAAATAATATTTCTTGTGGACAGTTTTGGCCATGTAGAAATGATATTGGGGGGTGGTATCCAATTATTTTGGGATAACAAAAAAATAATTGAAAAAAAAGATAAGAAATATCTTATTATCAATTTTTTCAGAGGGGCCTGCTAAGCAGGGGTGGTTTAGATCCCTCAAAGGTGTATTGAAGTGCAGAGGACTTAGGTACCTTTATAATAAACTGGGGCCTGATGGGCAGGGTTTTTTAGATCCCAGTGGGAGAAGTGGAATTGGAGGAGCTTTAAAGAGAAGTGTTTATTACTCACTAATAAGAGGAATTCTCTGGGGGGCTCCTGGAGTTTGAAGGTGGTTATTGGAAAGATTCAGACAGGTAGAAATGACAAATTTTGATTTTCTTGCTGGTTGATAACAGGTGGAACTGGTAAGTGCTGATTTCTGGTATATTGGTATGAAGCTGGGGAATTATTATGGAGGGCAAGAGACCCTGCTTAAATATTAATTTTTATTCTCTCTTTGGGTTCCTTTGATCATCTAGAAACATTGATTTGGGCCTGGAAAGCCTGGCCATGGCTTGGTTTTGTTGTACAAGCCAGACTGGGCTGTGTATACTATTACTAGCGCCTAGCCAGGGTTTCACCTGTTTTGGCTTATTATCAGCCTCTTAGCTCCTGGTCAAGCTTATACAGGCTAGTTAAAGGTCTGTATTCTATTAATTTGGTTGTATTCCAGCTTATTCTGGTGTTGCTATGGACCAAAGGGATTGGTTTCCTTGCTTCATGTTTCCGCAATGCAGGTAAGCCTTTCCTGCCTCTTTGGTTCAGGTAGGCTCTCTATTGGTCCTGGGTGCTTCAGGCCTTGAATATTGGTTTGAACCAATTTTTTTGGCACTATCTGGGCCCTTTTGGGGTTTTTGAGGCGCTGCATAGGTTGTTTTGGTCATCCAAGTGCTTTGAGCATGTGAATTCTGGCTTTCTATGCATGACAAAATATGAATACATGTAATAAATTAATTTAAGACAATGTAATTGATATTTTGATGTAATTTGGCATTTATTTAATTTATTCAATTTATTCAATTTATTCAATTTATTTTTATTTAGTTTTCTGTTATTTCTAAATGAAGCATAAAGGAGTAAAAAAAATATGTGTATTTTTAAATATATTATATTTTTAAATAAATCCTGCAAAAATTTATTTTCTTTTGATTATTTTTTCCTTTACACTGAGATTCTTTATGTTAATATTTTTTTTTTAGTTGGCCTAAAAAAATAGTAGCCAGCTGACACTTTCTGTGCTTATATTTTCCTACCATTTTTATCACAGGTTTGAGTGTCACTGTGTGTGATGGGCATATTTGCTATTTTGGTCACCTAGAGATTTGAGGCTTTAATTCTTGTTGGATAATACAGCATGATATTGGTATGACTATGCAAATTACCTGCTACATCACTTTTATTTGGGCATGATGTAAATACAGAGGTATGTCTATAGTTTTTCTTGATGATATTGGAAATGGGAGTGAAGGGCTGGATAATTTCCATACCTATTCAAAACCTCTAATATTCTTTTTTTTCAACTCCATATTTCCTCATTTTTACTTTCCAACTTGAATCCTGCCTGCATCAGAGAAACCTTATTCAAGTTAGATTATCTTCAGATTTGGGGAAACAAGTCCTGTTTTTCAAGCATCATGGTCTGAATTTTTTTAGACTGGTGAAGATGATCTCCTGGGGCAGGAGATAGACCAGAAGAGCACCAGAGCTGTGTACACCTCACTCTGCTCTGGTGAATGTTTATGTGTGAATTCAAAAAAATACTGGATTAGAACAAAAAATGACCATCCACCTCAACTCCATTGTACATAACCTCCACATACACAGTTATATACAAGCTTAAATAATCCCACAATAATCCACCAAGAGGCATGGAAATGCAAGAAAGGCTTAAGCCTGATAATTACTGGCCCACAAATAACCATGGGCTGGATTTTTTAAGTACTAGGGACCTTGCAGCTACACCACAAAACCTGTATCTTAATTCAGCCAAGCCAGAAGATGAAGACAAACTCAATAAAAAAAAAAAAAAAAAAACACCTTAACCCAACTTATAAACCTATTCCAGAACACCAATTTCTCCCTCTCAAACATAATCAGATCACCACACGCTGAGATTCTTGAGTCAGAAATTGATATCAGCAAACAAGAATCTGCACTTCAATGATCTCCCTTGTTAGAAGAAGCCTTAAATCATGAGACATGTCATTTCTACTTCTGAAACAAATAACTGGTTTTGTTTCTGTAATGGATTAACAATTGATTGCTAGAAAAAATAGGACCAGTCTATAGAAAAGAAATATCAATAAAAGATAACAGCTTGAGAATGATAGAAGAAGATAGAAAGAAAGCGTACCGCTGGAAAGGAATTTGGGATAAAGAAAATGAAGACGACAGGAGCTTTGGAGTGTTGAGTCAGAAGTGGAAAAGGTCTAATGAGAAGAGTAGAAAATAATAAGGTTTAGTTTTTAGGGATCAAACACAATCATGAGTGAGAAGACAAAAGAAGAGAACAAAAACAAAAATTTAAAAAGAAGCAGAGATTTTTAATGAGGAAGATGTCGGAGATGGTTTTTGGATTAAAGGTTAAAAGAATTTACTGATAACCTTGGTTCAGCCTTCTTGAACGAGCTCGATGTGGAGTCTTGAGGCAATTGAGATTGAAGAAGTTGTTGAGTAGTTGGTTCTTGATATATTGAGGTGGTGAACTGAGAGATTGAGAGAAGTCGAAACGTGAGCGAGATTAGATTTGGTTTAAACCCTAAGTGGTTCTCACGACGAGAAGGTTAGGGTTTAGCCAGTAACTGTTTTCGACGGTGGTCATTGAAGCTGTTTGCTGAGGGGGTTTGCTGTGGCAGAAGAGTGGTCTTCGAGCGATAATTCAACAATATGTTTATCAGTTTTAAAACTGATAATAGACAAAACAAAGCTCTTGAACACTTATGATGAAGTATAAAAGAAAATAAACAGGTAACTAACCTGCTACCAGCTTCCTGATAATGGATTTAAATCCTCAGAAGGGTTACCTAGACTTTAACACAGGTCTTCCCAATCAACTTATATAATAATTTATTGAGGATGGAGTATTATAATAAGATAATAATAAGGAAAAAGGTCAGTCCTATTAATTATAAGAGAAAGAAGGTGCCTTTGTAGCTTATAACTTACCTATACTTAATAATAACTGAGGAGCAGTGGTCCCAAATGGGGGGGGGGAATGTCTCTCCTTAAGTAATGTGAGGCCCTCCCTTGATACCACTAGATGATCTTCTCTATTCAGGGCCTTGAAGCGTCCATAGGGAGCTAATTTCAACCATGCCAAGGCTATTGGGTAAATCCTCCCTTTTGGTATTTCAGAAAATATCATTTTTCATGCCATATTTTCATGGTTATCATCTAGGCTGTGTAAACTGTATTTTAGAATGGTTTTCACAGGTCTTGAGGCGCACTGAATGCCAACAAACTGATCATCCCATGTGATTAATCTCTGTAAATTTTCAGATATTTTGTGAAAAGCAGCAGGATTAAAGTTATTCATGTGAATTGTGGATTTTCAAAGGAATTTTCATAATTATAATTGATTCTAAGTACATAAACATTTGATGATTATTATTTTATGAGTATCAAAAGAATATTAATTTACCAAAATTCCATAATATTTATGATGAGTTTGATTGGGAGTTCAACTCAGCTTCTGAGCAAGTCAATGACAATTCCACAAGACATGTCTGAGGCCGTGTTTGTTAGTGTCATATGTACAAAATTTACATATTATTGGGGGCACAATGATGTTGAGCAACATGAGCATAATGATATGGTTAAATTGGTGGGGGCATTGCAATCATATTGCTTTGTTTGTTAAGCACACAATCATTCAAACGCAGGAAAAGCGTAATATTATGTGCGTCATATGGTGCTAACAAACGCGGCCTTAACCACTATGCCACCGGGCAATTGTGTGACAGGGCAACACCAATTTAGAAATATATATTAATTTGCTGCTCACAAGAATTAATATATAATATTAATTTCTTGGTGGCTGACAACCTATCAATCAAGAAAAAAAAATCCAAAAGAAAAGAAAACGAGATACATTACATACCATGAGGAGAATATCCAGAACCATTACCTGAATGCAGATCAAATCCTGCTTCATCCACAAGCACAAGAGTGCGGCCAAGGTCCAGACCTTGTTGGTCAACAAAGTTTGCCCACTGTTCAATGAGATTGGGCTTGTTCCACAAAGCAGGGATGTTGGTAACCTGTTTCCATGATATATTCATATCATGGAGCAGGCTACTAATAGCTTGTATTGAAACTTTCACATTGAAGTTGTCCTTGACAAAACTGGCCAACTTGACAAGGGTAGTTGTTGACTTCTCATCAAGCTGCATCAAGATGGCTGTTTTCATCTCTTTGGTGAACTTTCCAGGCCACTTTTTATTGAATTTGATGGCATTGGGATCTTTGTATTTGATTCTTTGAATCTGGCACCAAGAAACCTTCAAAGTTTTTGTTGCCTTGGAAAGAGACATTCCATTCTAGATGACATTCTCATGGATCAAATCTTGGACTTCAGGTTTTATTATTGCATTGGGGTGGCGCTGTTTGTGGGCAAGACAATCATCTTTTTGGGCACATTTATTTTCCAGGTTTTCTTGAGATTTTATAATAGATTCTTGTTGGGCTGTCTTCCAGTTCAAATTGCGCAGTTGTGTGCCAAGATCCGCGGCCCGGCTAAGAGCATCTCCAGCAGAGATGGGATGCAACCCAACACCTTTAGCGGGTGGGGGTCGCATTTCAGAGGGAAATCACGGCCCTTTCACCCACTGCTCCACAGCAGACTGGGGATCGGGCTGTGGGTGGAAAAGGTCGGACGACGCCGCAACCAATATATTGTGCAATGACATCAAAAGTGCAGGTCGTCGACGGATGGTGGACAGAGAAGGCCTTTCGAGGCCGCCTTGGAAAGAGTGGATGGGAGGGGATTGGTAGCCGGCAGGGATGGCAGATGGGATCAGATTTGGGTCCTGTTGCCAGTCTGCTGGACCCCCCAAAACCCCTAGCTTAACACAAGCCCCTCCTTCGGAGGTTGCCGCTACGCGGCGACCTCCAAAGGAGGGGCTTGCCAGTAATTTCAGGAGGCTGGCATGGAAGCTTTTCACTTTTTGGTGGGTGAAACTTGCCGCCCCCCCTTGACACCCTTTCGCCGAGAAATATTAATGGCCTGTTGGACCATTCGAAAGCTAACAATGAGCTCTATCATCTGGTGAAACATGGGTGCAAAGCCTTGCCCAACTACCCCTTGACACGAGTTTTAATTTCTCTTTTTCCTCAGTTTCTCAAACGTGGCCGCCACCCCTTGACGCATATTTGTTGTATTTCTCCGGTGGCTTGCCCATCATAATTGTATTCTCTCTGCATCATTCAAGAGAATATAACCGCTTAACAATTGTGACAATCGACATCACCAAAATTTCATAAAAGAATTATTTACCAATATTTTGACCTCACCCCGCTCATTTCCAGCATCTTGCCGTATAAACCATGCCGGTATCAATTCTAGATCAAAATATACTCAATATCTGCAACTCAATGAAAAATTTGCATACTAAAATGACCCCAAAAGAATTCATGCAACACTTTATTGCGTTGCAGGATTCTGGAGTTGCATATCTTCGAAGGCATTGGGTGCAGCCCAAGGGTATTGATTCTACCATGCAATTAGTCAACCTTCTTGCTCGAGAAATCAAGAGAACTTCCACTGGTTGCAATGCCTGGGGTAGATTCATTCAACAAGAGGTTTGCCACATCATTGTTATATTTTTGTGTGTCCCTATTGACTTACTTCATTATTTCCAACAGGCAGTTCATATTCTCCAATTACAGAGGCCTCCAACAGGCAATTATCCTGATGGCGGGTTCCATAGCTCTTCCTCTGTGGGCGAGGAGTTTTTCCTATCAAAAGATAATGAAGCCAATGCTGAAAAACTCACTCAAGTCTATATGCCATTCCTTTATCAATCTTTAATGGGAATGATGTCGGGAATCACTGCCGGCGAACCTGATGAACCTGAACATCCTGAGGAAGCTGACCCTCCCAAAGACTCAACACCTGAGGTGGAGCCTAATTCCTTGCCAACACACAAAGATGTTGCCGACATTTTGTATGAAGTGCATCCCCAACTGGATGAACAACGTTGCCGGAGGCTACAAACTGTAAGAGATGAGACTTAAAGTCTATTAAGTTTATTTCTCACTATGTTTTTTTGACAGGTTGCAAAAACAATCTGTGCCATGGTTGCCTTTGCAAGAAACCGCCAAAACAATCGTCTCCAGCTACAAAATTCTTTTTGCCTTTTCTCTTGTGGTGTTTCAGAACGCGTTCAGGAATACTTGAATTACATTGGCCTCACTTCGTCACGAAGCACGGCCATTGCAGCCTTGAAATCACTAGCCAAGGAGAGAGCTAGAAAGCTTAAATCTGTGATGGCCATCATTGACGATATCCCAATCTCCCCAACAATATGTATAGACAATATAGACATGGAGCAGCGAGTCCATCAGAGCTCAGTTGGCCATTGGACTCACACCTTCCGAGGTACTTGGGGTTATATCCATCTGCCAGACAAACAATTGTTACAAAATCTTGATTTGTCCAAAATGACTCTTCAAGCATTCGAGAACAGATTGCAAAACATAGGTTTGACCAAATTAACCACTGGAATGTTTCTACCAACTCCAACAGAGCAGCAATACAAATTAGACATCTGGAAATCACAAATAGCCTCTGTTCTGAACAACTACCTAGCTACCCCTATTGACAGAACAACAGCAATCTCAATAGTACCTCCTCAGGTGGAGGTAATTAGCCATCAGCGCCCTCAGCTGCACATCCTCAAGCTTATTGATGCATCTGATAATTCGGCTGAGGGGATTGGCCAGGTAGTTCAGTCTATCATGCAACAGTCCGGGTTGACTCCCAGCCAGTTTTTTTCTCGATTGCAGCCCATGGACGGTGACCTTGGGACCATTCAAAATTTCAACTGTCTCCGAAACCAACATGCCCCAAGTTCAATCCCCAAAAACTGCATGAACAACATGATATTCCAGCTGGGGGCATCTCACACATTGTGGAATGTTGCTTCCACAATCTTCACCCACCACTTTGGCGATCAGAGTGATATGAACAATACTGGCGCCTGGCAACATCTGGAAGCGCTGGGTTTTCCGTCAAACAAAGCGATTCAGAAGAAAGATTTTACCCTGATGATAAATCAAATGGAGCACGTTTTTGAAGCTACAATGTGTTACTGTCTTATGTGAGATCTTCATCTGAGACATATCTGAATTCCCAGTATCTGAACTCATTATTATGTTGTGTTACGTAGGGTTATAATGGGGATGAACACTTTGAAGCTTGGACAAGATCGACTACAGATTCCAACCGAACGGTGGAACTCCATTGTCATGGAGTGCTATGAAAGGTTCTGTTCATCTGGTGCTCGCAAGCAGGCATCTGATCTCATTTGCCCTAAGCTTAGCAACACTTTGCTGTTTTTGCATGACTTCTCGTCAGTAGTGGAGGCTAAACGGTTGATGAAAGCAGGTGATGTTGGAAGGCTCATGCTGATATGGAAAAAATGGTTGATCATGTGTCAATCACTATCTGGATTGACTAACTATTGTTCTTACCTACCGAGGATGGTGCTTCTTCTGGATGTAATACTCCCCTGATTGTTGGCCAAGTACCTTCAGCATAATCTGCTCATCTCTCCAACCGGACGGCCCAATCATTTTTTTGCCAAAGATTATTGGCTCGAGATTCAGAACTATTGGTTGAAACACTTCTACAGTAAAAGCGCGCCAGGCACCCAGATAGAAAGACTATGTGATCTCTACTCATTGAACATGTTTATTGTGAGCCAATTCTGCCTGCATTCCTGAATCCAATAATGCAGTTTTAGTTTACTTACAGATGTTTCTCATATGAAGCTATTACAGATGTTTCTCATTACACCAAAGTCACAAGAATCACTTGCCACGGCGTTCAATAGAGATGTTCACCATAATGGCAAACAATCGAGACTTATTGTCACAATATTCCAACCAACATATTCATGTGGTCACCAAACTAGATAACACATACGTGCTTGGAATCAAGAAGATGAAGATGATCTTAACTACAAAAGGTTATAAGTTTATGCAACATCTGATGTCTAACACCACAAGTCAAGAGATGGACCACGAGAACGAAGAGGAAGAAGAGAAACCTGATTCGTCTGACTTGTAAATGTAATTAGACTATCCATGAGGAATTTAATTACAAATATTCCTATCGATTTTGATGTGCAATACGTGCATCAGCCATGATCTGTGCAATCTGCTCTTTCCTACGACTCTCTAATTGTTGCTGCTTCTCCTTTGCCTGACGTTTATCATTTGCCCTTTTCCTACTCAGCTCTGCCGCCTCTTCTTTCTTGGATTTATTTCCACTAACAATGACTGATGTTGGTGGTTGTGTAGGTGTAGGTGCACTATTTCTTGGCCCTGATGATCTTCTTTTTGGCATTGGGGGTGAAGGATGATATCCTGCCGAGTGATTATGCGCAGAAATGTGGCTTTCTTGAGCATCGTTCCAGCTTTTTTCCCTGTACCTCTTGATCCAATCCAACAACCATACGTTCTGTCCCACAAACACCTTGTTGCCAATGATACTTCGAAAATCTTGCGCCTCCTGAATATAATCTAACCGCGACAGGATAGCCTTACAATCATCCTGGTCAAACAAGTCCCACCCACGCACGGTGCCGCCAGGTGATATATGTGTGTCGTAATGCAGGTGAAGGTCGCAGCACAGTTGTTCACAGAAAGATTCAATCTCTGACTTGTTGTTTTCAGTGAATTTGTGCTTCCTGATTGCGGCAGCTTTTGTAGGGTACTTGTGCTTGATATTGTAGGGTTTTCTGGCCTCGAATGAGTTTGACAAGATTGCATCAAAATTGTGTTTGCTTGATTGTGACAAAGACTCCATAACCCTTGCAGACAGATCAGGTTTGCAATTAGAACATTGACATTTAGACATGCCAGCCGCCGCTTGACGTTTAACCTCAGCAACGTAGCTTGGGTCATCAGCCCACAAGGGAATATAACCAACCCTGTTAGACGAGAATCAATTAGTCAGATCATCCCAGTGCCAATGTAGCATTTATAAAACATAAACACTTACAGATTATCAACCGCAAAAGCCACTCTTAGGCACAGTGGTGTGATGGCTAGCGCATCCATCCTGTCCAGGTCATTTTGAGTTTGCCCACGAGTAAATTGATCAATCTTGTTTTTACCTCCCCGTCGAGTCTTCTCCATAAACAAAACTGCCAGCCCCTGGTTACCATCCCTCCCACATCTTCCCATCATCTGGCAGATGGCAGCAGGGTCACCCCTACCCATGTGTGCAACCATGCGCACCCTCTTCCAGTTTTGCCCTAAACCCAAGGCCATGGTGCAGGAAATCACAGGGAATTTCCCGTCAGCAAAATCCTGGACACAGGTGAGTTTGTCATCTTCCCCTGTACACGAATGGAACCGTCTGGCGCAGCTGCTGTTTGGGATGTATGCGCCTCCAGGAGTCTTGCGTGCCCGATTGATAACCTCGAGGACGTTCATTGTTTGGTTCCGTGATCCACTGTAAACTAATGTTGGTACCATATCATGGTCGGCAACGTCGTTCTTCAAAGGAAAGATCTTAATAGCATCTAACGAGGAGGCCAGAGAGTGGCACATAGTAACTCTGATGATTCGGATTTCAGGTCGGGTTAACTCCCCACAGATGATGTCGACATTGTCGTCTGTTAGTTTGAGACTCTTCTTGATTGCCTCTACAGCAACAGGTCTGCAGGTGGCTGACAAGAGCAACAGCGGCTTGTCATTGCGGAACAGGAGTTGAGGTCCCATTTTTCCATACAATGGTCGAAAAAGCCCATAGCCCTCGTGCTGGAAATGAGCTGAAAGTGATTTCTTGGCTGGCCCACTTTCCACAAGGCCCCAAATGTATATAATGTGTGCTTCATCTATGACAACCAAGGCGATTCAACTCTGGAATGCTGAGCTGTAATATAGTTCTTCAAACATCTTACTGTTGAGGAATATTTCAGGGCTCAAGTAAACAAATTGATATACACCATTGGTGATCTCCTCCGCGGTACGAGCGTTGAACGTCATTTTTGTCAGGTTGATGGCAGTGAAGCCAGCTAGTTGCTTCTCTAGGACTTGATTGTCACCCAGAGAGTCCAATGGGTTCAGAACCAGAAAAACTCCCCTCGATTTGGTGGGAAACATTTTGTAATACAACTCGGCTATGTGCGTCTTTCCAAAGCCGGTACCGGCTAATAAGAATGTGTTTCGCCCTTTCAAGAGGTTCAATACGGTGTCAACTTGGAGATCCTTTGCGTTTTGGCCGTAGGTTTCAAGGGAAGTTGTATGTATATGTTGCTTCAATTTTTCATCATTCTTTTCATGAAGCTTCTTGTAAATGTTGATGCCAGTAGGAGTCCAAAACCTCTTAGGAGTTGCAGGTAACTTGCTGGGAAATCGTGGCTTAGGGGGTGAAATCATCCTTGAGGCGGATTGATGGTGAAAGGTTCAATGATGTCTTCAACAAATGTCTTTGTGAATCAACAGAATAATTGTTCATTATAACCACAAATAACACTTTTAATTCTGAAGTAGTGTATATGAAAGGCCAAATATGATCAGATGTACAAAATAAACTGTCAATTCAAAATCCGACGCAATGGATCTGTATGGCAGAAAATACATCTGCTCATGGGAATAGGCTGCATCGGCTGTTCAGATTGGACAACAACTTTGAAGTCAAGGAGGGTATGTCTAGTGGGGGATAAGATGAAAAGAAATTTCGGATTGGGGAACCGCAGATGCTTGCCCATAGGGGCCGCTTGACAGCTTGTCATTAGGTGGTCTGGTATGGCCGCAATATTGGTTTTAATTCTGAGGCCACCTATTTTGACTGAATTCCGGGAAGCTTCCACGCCAAGCGTTGGACTTTAGGGGCAAGCCCCTCCTTCGGAGGGGCGACCTCCGAAGTCGGGGCTTGTGTTAAGCTAGCCAAAACCCGCGCGACTGGCTAAATTTGGCCAGAAGTCGCGCGGTCCCATCTCTGCTGGAGATGCTCTAAGCTGCTTGATCAAGTCCCCTGGGCACTCGGCACTATGCCAAGCGGGACTTGGGCATGTGCCCAGACAAACTAGAAACACCTTATATGTTCAACAAGTCCGAGTCCGGTCACCGGATCTCTGGCCTAGCTGTCTGTGTGGTCCAACTTCATCGCTCAGATTAATCTCCAGAGCCAAGGTTCGACCCCCAATGATGCTCAAGCACTTAGCAAAAGCCCTCATCGCGGCAGTGCTTATCAGCGCGACTCTGCCTCGTCTCACGACGGCGACACCTGACGTATTATGTCCGAGATGCGCAGGCCGCAAGATCACCCGAACACCCGACCCGACTCCCAGCACCTGCGTGGTGGGGGTGCCCTGTCCTGTTTCCACGCATACGCACCACCTCTGCGGAGAGAAGCTCGCGTTTGAGTTGTGCCGGTGCAAGGACAAGAAGTGTGAATATATGTTCGAAAACCCTGCCAAGTGCACAAAGAGCCACGCCCCTCTTGAGAGGTGTCCGGATGATATAAACTCGGCCCAATAGTGGCAGAGATGATGCCCCATTGCCTGGGAATAACTTTTGGTGTTTTGAACACGTTTTCCATCTGATCATGTGTTCCTAACCTTTCATCTGAGGTCGTCATGGGGAGAACTACACTACTAGGGGTGGGCAGAATGGTGGGATAGGTTTATAGTAACGGATGGTATCTGTTAGGTACTCATCATCCTTACGGGAGAGCTAAAAGATTCTGCTGGAGAGAGTATGCACAAGTGAAAATGCTGACTTTTCAGCCTGCAACGGCTGGATGCCTCACTTAAATAGCAGTAACAGGTAAAGATAAACTCTCAGACAAACTTCCTTAGGGTGATTCCTTTCGGCTCATGCGACAAGATCCTTTGATAACCTGACCACAACAGATGAAAGGCTGGGTACGAAAATTCCCGAAGATGCCATGATCTTCAAATATGATGGCTTCGATACCTCCCAGCTTGTCGTCTTGTCTTAGCTGGCACCATTCGAGCAGATGTTCTTGACAAAGTGCTTCTCAGACCCGGCTGGTTTGACCGATATATCGCTGTTGATCGACCAGACCTTTCAGGAAGAAGGCAGATCTTCTTAGTTCCTTGCTTCCTTCATTCATTCATTCAAAAAAAAAAAAACTATATAGATTCGAGGGCAAGAGACTCCGCCAAACAAAAAGCGTCTTCAATTATCACCCTACGAAAAAAAAGAACAAGCATAGCATGAAGCGACAGACACAGAGCCGTTGAAATGAGCAGGCAAGACGCAAAACAAGACCAACTCCTACACAAGAGAAGGAGAACGATGGATAGCAGAGAAGGAAGATGCGAGAAGACAAGGATAGAGGCCACTCAAGGATTGAGAGAGGAGGCGGCGGAAGAAGATTGCAGCCAAGCGAGCCAGACTTTTTTATGAGGGTTACCGAGGTTAGCGGTGAGGATATCGTGGCAGGGCGACCAACGGGCAAGGGGGGGCGAGTGAGGTGAGGCAGGAGAGCGGAGGATGGGAGGCGAGGGAGACTGGATGAGGAGGACCTGGGATTTGTAGGTCACCTTGAGGTGGGAGAAGACGTGTTCAATGTCCGCCAGAGGCTCGAGCCACCTCAGCAGCACCCCGTCCCTCTCCTCCTCTCTCATCTCCGGGAACCGCTCTATCGTCTCCCGCAGTATCCCCTCCACCGCCTCTCGTCGCCCTTCCCCCGTCGAGTCGTTGCTCGTGGGCAGATCAATCGATGGGAACTCCCACAACCCCGCCAGCAGTCCTGTGTTGATCCCCAACAGTATCAAAACAAACAATCCCCCCGAAGAAACAGACTTCCAGACGTACCTTTTTCGGGTCGCTTGATGACAAGTGTCTTGGTCTGACCGGTGGTTACGGGTGGAGCATTTTCCAAGCGGTGGTCCTTCTCCGATCGGGATGATGGCGTTTCCTGCCAGATGACGAGACAGACAGCGACCTCTCTGCGCGCCGCTTTCTTGCGCTCCTTGGCCATGGGGTAGATCAATACATGTCCATCACTCGGTGTTGAGCGCGATTCCAGAGGATGGCAAAGACTACAGACGTCTTCCATGTCCAAATCATCTTCATGAGAGCCTCTTTCCTTCAGTCGTGTGGGTGGGGCATCATCCAGACCACACAAGACTTGCTTCTAATAAAGGCAACCAAGATTAAGGGGGAAAAGGTATTTAATCACAAGAAATGGGAGCACATACTTCTTGGTAAGCCCTGCACCATTGAGAGAGTGGACAGGAAACACAGTTAGCCTCACGGGGTTTACAGAGGGTCGCGCCAAGTTCCATCAGAGCTTGGTTGAAGTCTCCCGGCCGATCCTGGGGGACAAGTTGGGCAGCAGTGGACCAGAGAAACTTGGTGGTAGCTTTAGCGGCTTGCGGGGCATACAGGGCCGTGATGCCTGTGTTCGAATGAGGGGAGAAGGGAGAGAAGCACAAACACTCATCAGTGTACCTCTCATCAGCCAAAGGTAGATGGTGAGAGTACCCACGGGAGAGTACTCGGTGGACGTTGCCATCCACCATGGGGACTGGCTTTGCATAGGCTATCGAGGCTATGGCACCAGCACTGTATGGACCTCTTGTAGTGGAAAAGCCAGACCACGGAGCAAAAAAAAAAGGGTGGAGCGAAACTACTGGTAAGATCAAGAGTATCTGCCATAGGGACGAGATGATCAGCAAAGAAAGGGAGGCTTACATCCCGTCAACTTCTTTCTCCATGAGTGATGGGTCTTGAGGCAAGACTCCAGCGAACCGATCCACGACTTTCTTGGCACCTGAGAGCAGACGAGATGCGCGAGAGTAGTAGCCGAGTCCTGGAGGGAGGGAACGAAGACAGAGGCCGCGAGGAAGGGTGTGAGTGATTGAACTTTTCCCAATCCACAAAAATACACACCTTGCCAACACTCATTGACTTGTTCAACATCCGCCTTGGCGAGATCGAAAATTGTCGGGAACCGACTCATCCATCTTACTGTATCACGAGCGCGCGCGGGGAAAGGATCAGAAACCATAGTTGAATCGAGTGTCTTTGGGTTAGTCTGACTCACGATAGTATGATTTCACTGTAGAGAATTCTTAGAGCTATCAGTCCATGGCCGTACATCAACAAGCTTCCGGAGCCATCGCCCTACGCACCAGTTTCCACTTGGGTTTGCTGAACTAAGTTCGGCGTGCGTGAATGTCAGCATCGTCTTGACAGGTATATTTGGTCACCATTGAATTCTTAGGCGAACGCACGCATGATTTCACTGACCCAGACCTAACAGGACCACGGAACGAAGAGAGCAGAGTGAGATCCATGAAAGAAGGACAGATTTGGAAAAAAAAGGGGGAATGACTGACCTCATATGCTCTTTGGCCCTTCTGCTCCTCGGACCAGGATTCTATGTCCACGACCTCCTTCCTCCACGGCATATCTCGATTAAGCTTGACCTGATCGAACCAGCGGAGCAAGCTAGCCTGGAGGGGCTGGAGGTCCTTGGGGGCCTCCTCGTCCACGGAAGTTTCCAGACGGTTGGGGGGCAAGAGATGGGAGGTGTGGTAGAGCATCGGATGGGCTCGTCCGGGAGCGTCGAGGATTTGGCGTGCAAGACCAAGGGCACTGGTGCCATCCAAGTCGACCTGGGCTTCTGCAGAGGGTCCAGCCAGCGATCCAGAAGGGGGGCCGTCGAGACTACTAAGACTCGAGCTGTCGGCCAATTGGAGAGTCTTCTTGTTAGGCCTCGCTTTCTTGCCCTTGGTCGTGTCGTCGGTGGGCTCAGCCTTGCGCTTGCGAACGCGTCCATCATCGGCCCCGTCGCTGTCTTGCTCGGTGTAGACGATTTTCCTGGCCGCACGCGTGCTCCGTCGTGCCCGTTGAGTCATCGTCGTTCCTGTCGTTCGCAGATGAAATATTCCTGGCACTGCTCTCAAGATTTTGGCTAAAGTTGTCGTCGTCCGCTCTTGCGTGAGTTGTCGGGCTGAACGGGCTCTGACGCGTCTCTCCGCGCTACAATTAACAAAATTCAACAAATCTCCGCTACCTACAGCACATCAAGAACACAGCAAAACAAATCCTCAGATTGTTTCAACATATCTTCACACGATTGGCAACATTGTGAGAGAATCATGTCACTTTCCAAAAGCTCACGAAAAAAAAAAAACCCTGAAACTTGGAGTGCTGGTTCCATGATGCAAAGAAACAAATGAAAAGCCCAAATTGTAAAGTGTATTTGGCTTCTTTTAGAGTCTGAAAAATCCTGTCATTTTAAGCAACATACTTTGATGAACTAGACATGAGTGTGCTTAATTCTACAAAAAAAAAGAAGGGAAAACCAGAGAGTACAGCTTGGCATAATGGTTTATTTTTGAACCTATGAAAATTCGACTTCGGGTGGGCAAATGAAGACTGGGGGGACAAAATTCGGAGTTAAATCTGATTCCAGGGCTTGAATTCATTTTGAGACATCTCACTTGACACCATTTTTGAACAACCTGGACCTCACTTTTGGTTGAAGGTTTTCTTTGCTTATTATTCTAAGCTGATGCTAGGCTGTTGTACTGTCTGCTTTTTAACACTTTTTTGTTGGAGTAAATTTTGATGACTGATATTTTTTTTGAAGGAGTGTGGGTCTGCAGAATCCAGCATACCTCTATGAGAAATGAGTGCCAAATTTCATAATTCCCCAAAATGATTGTTTTGATGATGATGTGGAGGAAAAGGGGCAGGGGCAGACTTGGGTGAATACTTCTCCACACATCCTGTGGAGGTGTGGGAAGTATAGACCTTGGCATTTATTGAAACATGGAGCAGAAATGAGTCTCTCTAGTGATGCTTTTTGTCAGCAGCGGGTTCCTCTGTGTAGGATCAGAGTCCACTCAATGTAAGTTTACTGGGATTGTCCAGTGTCTCCAAGTCATAGGTGGGTTCTGATCTGATGCAAACAGTGTATGCCCAGCCGCTGATAATTTATGAGATGTTCAGGTCCAAGGTTCCTGACAGTGTGATGTGTTGATGTGAGAGGAGTTGAGCTAACAGCTTGAAGTAGTGATGTATTGATATATCTTCAAGCTTGAGAGGAATAGTATGATGAAAATAATGTTTTATTATTGCCTCTTCTGAAAATCTGGGGAGCAATAATTGAGTTCAAAGATTACAGCTAGATTCTTGTTGGACATTGATGCCATTCCTCTGTGTCCCTTCCCCCCCCCCCTTTTTTTTTTCTTTCTGGGGAGGGACATGTTGAGAGTAAAATCAACATGACATGTGCTGTATCAGTTAATGAATCTCCTCAATCCAGCCCACACAAAATCACTCAGACCTTCTGCTATGATGATGCTGTACAGTCACCTGCCAGAAATTTTTGGCGGGGATGAATTGAGTTTTTATCTGTGTGAAAGGTTGGTGAACCTTGCACCTACACAGTGCACCGGTGCCTGTGATAAGATCACATAAACCAGCACATCAACAGCCATTACCACTTCGAATCATCCCATTTATCTAAAGTAAGTGTTTTACATTGTTTTAATACAATTAAACTAATCTTTTTTTCTTTCTTTTTTTTTTAGATGACCCGTAAATGTCATCTTTCCACCGAAATCAAAGGCAAAATCATTGGCATGGCTACCGCTGGGATGACTCACACCTCAATTGGACACAAGCTCGGGATCGGAAGGACAACCATCTTGGCTTTTGTTTCTTGAGAGGCCGCTTGCGGGACGGTTGCCACGGCCCCCAGAACAGGAAGACCTTGGAAAGCAACTGACCGAGATCTTTGCCAGCTCCGATTGGTCCTGGAGCATAACCCTCGGATGAAGCTGGCCGAGGTTAAGGACCAGCTTGCGCCATCGATTTCAACTCGCACTGTCGGCCGTTGTGCTCATGAACTTGGTTTCAATAAACAAGTGGCTGTCAAGAAGCCATTTCTCAGTGACACACACAAGGAGCGACGGCTCCAATTTGCTAAGGAACATGAAACTTGGACGGTCGATGAATGGAGGAACATCCTCTGGACCGACGAATCGTCTTTCGAGATCGGCAAGAAAAGTCGACAGGTTAAAGTCTGGAGGGACTCACACTCAAAATACGAGGCCAGGAACCTTGTTCCGACCTTCAAAAGCGGCCGTGTTTTGACGATGGTGTGGGGTAGCTTCTTTGCCAACAAGAAGGGTCCGCTGGTCGTCGTCCCCCCTGGCCAACGCAAAGCCATTGACTTTATCGAGAACATCTATCAGATGCATTTAATACCTTTTCTCACTCGAGTCAATCCCAACCACGGCCTCACTCTGATGGAGGACAATGCTCCGATTCACAATGCCCGTGCCAGCAAAGCGTTCCTAGCTGAGAAGTTGATCCGGAAAATCGAGTGGCCAGCGCAATCCCCGGATCTCAATCCAATCGAAAACGTCTGGTTTATTCTGAAAAGCAGTATTCAACAGCTTTATCAGCCCCGGACAGTGCCAGAGATGCACGAAGCTCTCCAACAAGCATGGGCCGACCTTCCCACCTCAACATTTGACCATCTTATTGATTCCATGCCAAAACGAATTTCGAGCGTCATCCAGGCTGAAGGAGGTGCTACCAGATGGTAGATTTTTCACCTCAAGATCAAGAAAACACAGTAAGTGAAAAAATAAAAATAAAAGTAAAAATAAAAATAAAAATAAAAATAAAAATAAAAATAAAAATAAAAATAAAAATAAAAATAAAAATAAAAATAAAAAATAAAAATAAAAATAAAAAATAAAAAATAAAAATAAAAATAAAAATAAAAAATAAAAAAATTAACATTTTTCATTTTTTCTTTTGTATTCATTCTTTCCAAGCCTTAACGCACCCCATCCCCATTTTCCCTTTTGCCTAAAAAAATTATTAAAATTTTTTAAAAAAATACAAAAAATGTTTCATTTTTTATTTTTTCTTCTGTTTACTTTGAAATTACAAAGCTTGTGGATCCATTTTTGCCAGTCTCCATTGTATTTGTGTAAAAAAAATTGAAGTTTAAAAATATTTTTTTCCCATTTTGCAGCTAGAAATTAGAGTGCCAAAAATTTTTGTCCGGGCACTGTACATACAGAGAATGGGGGCAATGAAGAAAAGATAACACTATGAAGAAAAAGGATGGCTGTGCTGGTTACTTACAATTATAACATATTACAAAAAAAAAAAAAAACTATGGACAAATGACCAAGACAAACTAGGAAATAAAAAGAGACCATGAGGGTTAATAAAAGCTTGACACGAGGACCTTGGTTTCTAAAAGAAAAAAGGGCACATACACAACCATGCAGAAGACGACGAGTCTATGTAACAATAGTCACAAAAAAAAAAAAAAAGTAGTATGTTGGATGCCTCCTCCCGCCACCACAAAAGAAACGTTGAAAATGAGATACAGACAACAGCACCAGGCACACTCCTCAGACGTACCCAGGTGGTTAGGAAACCCGAAACAATATCACCACGGCAAATCTAAAAGGACAACAACAATCTAACGGAGCCCCCCGATCTACTGTTGGTTAATGATTATGATTAAACAGACAAAAAAAAAAGAAAGGAGATGGAGAAGAGATTAAAGGGTAGGTGTTGTATGATGAACATCGAAAAGGCAAAAGCGAAGGTAGAAGCTAGCACGAGGAGGACGAGCGAAGAAGGGAAAACAGATGAGTGAGCAGGAAGCGTGGGCGGGCAAGAGGGAGGGAAGAACGGACTTAGCAGCGACGGCGAAGAGGATACAAGCGCAGAGCGCGGACGGGCCGATGGGGTCGTAGTATCCAGACGCGTCGCGGGTCCGGATCTTGTGCACCCTTCGCAGGAAGGTCACAGTGCTATAAACTATCGAGAGCAGCGACAGCATCGTAAAGAGCACCGCGGCCTGGAACCCCACCCGGTCGTTGACCGGAGCGAAGTTCATCAAGCTGATCGAAATCCCACTCAGGATCGTAGAGAACTCTAGCCACGTCTGTTTTCACACAGACACACACACACACACACCGAGTTATTAGTAAGCTGAGTTGCTCAGTAAGGAAGGGCTCACAGACTCACAAAGAATGTCCGCTCCGTCGCGAAGTATACTTTCGGTTCGATCCGGACGGGGACTGCGATTTTCTTGCCTTTGGGCGCGTTGAAATAACGGACCCATTCGATGCCTGAGCGGACGGAAGAGCCGGCGGTGTTGGCCTTAGCGTTTGCGGAGCGGGGGGCAGTAGCGCCGACAACTTTAGGGCCCTGGTCTTCGTCGTCGATCTCTTCTTCGGAGGGTTGGGAGGTTTGAGCTCCATTGGTGACGCTCCCCCTCAAGTTCCGGAAAATCTTGTCCGACTGGTTCAACAACTTGGCCTTCGCCTTCAACATCTTGCGAAGGTTTCCCGGCGTCAGCTTGGCTAAATACGCTGGCTCGCTGACCCGTTGATCGGTCCCGGCGGGGTTGTCGTTCGCCTCCAGGTCCACTTCAGTGGCCCCTTCGAACTGCTCAGGTGAGCTCCCTGGGGGCACGAGTCTCTTAGCCTCTTCGGCAGAATTACTTTGCGAACTTGACCCGGGTGGGTTGGGCACAGCGGTGGAACTCTGGCGGGAACCTGTAGCCGCGGTCGCTGCGTCGTCTGGCACGCCAGCCCATTGGCCCTCGCTCTCCGCATTGGATACTTTCTGCAATCGATCCCCTTCACCCTGGAGTCCATCTTCTTCTTCCGAAAGAGGCTCATTGTGCGCGCGAGCGTGGTCAGTACTATGCCTGCGGCTTTTTCCTGGTGGCTTGGTTTCGGATGCGTGGCGAGAAAGCGTCGTAGGTCGGTCAATCACTTTGAGAGGCTCATTTTTTTTGATGTCGATTTCCATCTGAGGAAGCCAAAAGGGCACCAACGACACTCGATTGGGCATCAAGGTAGCACAACCATGAATGAATTTTGAGAATTTAGGAACGGCCTCAACCAATGGCCCCGAAACAAATCTTTCACCCACTCTGGGGCTCTTGACCAAGTTGGGTTTGAAGTTTGACTTCAAGGACTCCGTAGGGGAAGATATGCTTATCATCAGTTTCCACGGTCGAAAACGGAAAATCTATCCCCGCATCTGTCCGACGCCAATTGTTGTCAGGTCTTCTTATTTTACCATCCCAGTTGTCCTCTCTGATCATCGTCAGGTCGGTATCAAACGAGATCCGAACACGAGCGTCTCCAGGCTGTTGAAAAGCTGTCCGATTGTAGAATGTACGGACACAAGGCTGGAGCTTCTTCTGTTTGACGCGCTCTTGAACCTCTTTCGCCAGGCGGATCATCGAGTCCACTTCTTTGTCCGATTTTTTACCCTTCTTTCGAATCGCTTCGAAATGATCATCCATCGTAATCTTCCCGGCAAGGTAATCATTCAGTTGATCTTCTTTGATACTGAACCGGGCTTTGACTGATTTTTCTCCTGTCCAATCCTCTCGGTGGGTCTTGCGTTCAACGAAGATTTGAGTCACCGACATGTCGCCGTACCATCGCATTCGGATCGCTTCAGCTCCTTCAGTTTTCTCTAGCCTACCTAGATAGAGCTCAAGCTCTTCATTATCATAATAGATGGATGATATCGCTGAATCGGAAGGCTCGAATGCTTTGTCTGGATTAAAAACTGGATGAACGAATGTTTCAAGAAGCAAAACAATGAAAATAAGCATTGTGTATCAAAGAAAAGGGTATTTCTTATGCGGAATCCTACCTAGAACAGGCAGGTGCTTCAAAACCAATAATTTCAAGGCGACAAAATTGTCTCGATGAACCTTTGGGGTGTGATACGTCAGGCTTCGTCAACCAGTGAGTAAGACAAGGGTGTGGAGCTTACCCAATACTTGGTGGTTTGTCTTACAAAAGCACTTTGGCCACCACCGGCTGCACTATCTCCAACCGGCGGATGACCTCTGGTTCGAACCAAGTTAAATAGCCGCGATAGCTGTACGACGAGAGCCTCGTAGTTTTCTTTGTAGAAAGGCCGGGTTTCGAGGTGATGCTGAATGAACTCCCTGCGTAGTTCCCATCCAGTTTTTTCTGATGGTTAATGATGAGGGTGAAACATGGACGTTTCAGTATCTACGGAGAAGATGATGTGTGACGGTCAAGACTAGGCTCACATCGTGTTTCTTGACGATCTTGATGAATGCGGTATAGTTCAGGTGTGAGAAGTGGCCTGGAGGGGATAAGGAATGATAAGGTTCATATCGGTTCAAGGTGATCCAAGGTATGAAGTGAGCCCACCTAGGTCATGAACGTCAGCGATGATGTGGGTGAGCTCGTACTCCAGGGTCGCATAGTGCTCCTCTACCTCTTCGTCGAGATCGTCGTCGCTCGTGTTCCCCGTGGCGGCTTCCATCCTGTCTTCTTCCGTCGTCGGGTCCTCGTTCTCATCATCGTTTGATGATGGCTTGGATCGTCGACCCGAGCCGGATTCAATGAGATGCTTGACTTCAGCTTCATAGAGACTAATCTTCTGGTGTAAGTCGGAGATCTGGGACAAGTAGAGATGAGTGTGTGGATAAATGCGAGGGGAAAAAACCCTTGGAGAATGGAAAACAAACCTTGCGTTCCTGGAAGTCAGCTACTTTTTGTAACTCTTTGTCTAGTTCTCGGACGAAAACCTTTTCATCGTGGGCGTCCCATTGTTTTTTAGCCTGTCTGGATTTGATAAACTTCTTCAGTCCCGCGTAGTCCACGTAATACTTTGACCATTCCTCATGGAGTGCATGTTGGATGGTCACCCCAAATTTCATCGGCAAAGGTCGAGCTTTATCGTCAGTCGGATGAATATACTACCCGTAGCGTAGATTGAGATCGAGGCAAGGGGGATGAGCCGATGAAGAAGATACCTTTTGTGGTTAAGGAGAGAAGTGGCTGAATGCGCTGTTGACCATTGCGTCCGCATAAATCAGCCAAAAAAAAAAAAAAACCGTACCCAGCAGCACATCCACACAATTCACATGAGGCATGATGCCAAAGTCAGGGATAAGCAACCAGCAAAATTCCTGCATTAAAGGATGGGTGCTGCTGGCATTTGGGTCACAAATAGTAGTGGTCTGCAATGCTCAAAAGCATGTGGTGGTCAATGTGCCAAAAAACTAAAAGTGATCACTTCAACAAATCCATCAGTGATGCATGTGTGTCTGCCTACTTTTAGGCCTTTTCTTTCTTGAAAAAACACAGATTTATGAAGAACTGATCTTGGTGATGAACAGAAAAAATACTCCTTGGAAAAATTCAACTTCATGCAAACATGTCACTCTATCACTCCATCTCCTGCTCTGCCTCCAGTTCCCTGTCATTTTGTCACAAACAAAGGCCACGATGACAAGCAGCCTAGTGGATTTGAGTGTGATCCCCTCACCATCTTGGGTGTCTTGCATGCCAGTGAATCTGATGGACTATTTTGTCTCAGAATGTTGGGTTGATGATGCACAGGGGATACTTCCTGGGCACTTGGCTAGCAAGCGGCAAGGATTCATCCCCTATGATGCTCTCATGCAGCAATAGATAAGATGCTTGGTCTAAATCTCAAGATCTGTCTCAAACTGGGATGTAGCCTGCTATCTCATTGGTCTGGGGGTGAGGAGGACTCAGAATTTCAATCTATTTTCTTAAGGTGCCTTTCATTTAGCCTCAAATAGCCTAGACATACTAATAACAGCCTGGCAAATGTGTTGAAAACATAAAAAAGAGTGATGTGGGTAAGTTGTACATGTTGTTACAGCAGTCATTAAGATCCAGGAGGTATTGGTGGCACTTGTGTGTACCTGAGCCACTGCTGATGTTTTTCCCAGAACCATGAACAATACATATCATCTAGAGGTCTAACTCACTTTAATGTGAATAGACACTGATATAGCCCATCAAAAAAGGTGATGAAAATATGCTGAAATGAACCAGAATTCAACTGGACTTGACACAGAAAAGTGCTTCATGTTATCTGTACAGAAAAAGCACTTTGCAGGTATGGGACCCTGGCTTAATGTGGCCAGGAATAGCTTTGGGCAACTTGAACATGTGCCAAGATCCAAGTGGGCTTTGGCAGTGACAATTATAACCTTCTGTCCAGCCATACATGAGAATGGACATCTCAATTTAGTGTGGAAATCAGGGACAGGAGTATTCCCTCCCAGATGTCCAACTGCCTGAAGTCAGAGCATAATAAACACTAATTGGGACTGTGTCACCAGCATCCTGCCAAATAATGGTATATCAGAGGGATGTCCAACCTGGAATATGGCTGTGTACAGTGCCTAGCCA
>SMGU01010614.1:0-17156 GCA_004348175.1 Puccinia novopanici
TGCCCCCCAGAGTCAACCAGCAGAACAACTAATATTTATCAGTTGTCAGACTCCACACCATCCTGAATTATATTGACCTACTGCCCCAACTTGTTAGCCAATATAATTATTATCCTTGAATAAGGATACTTCAGGTAAGTAGTGATACTTACCTCTCCACCAATATTCCCTGTCTGAGTTCAGCAGGAAGAATCCTTTAGTGGATTTCCCTCCCTTTATTAAGGTTGAGAAGTCAAGCTTTACAGTCAACACTGAAGCCTCTGAATTACCCCTTTCCCTACTAGACTTACCAATCCCAAACTTACCTTGCATACACTCATAGCACAACCAAGTGCTTTTACTCACCTGGTTAGTAGCATAGAGGCTGACACCTTCTTTCTTTTCTTATTTCTTGATTTCACCATGAGTGTCCAGATGTTGCTTGCTAGCAACTGACATCAAGGAAGCTCCAGTTGAATTTCCTCCCTTTCTGGAGGCACCCCTTTCTTTGCAGTCACTATGCACTGGAGTTTTGCACAGAGCTTGGACTTCAACTTGGTCTGAGCTCCTGAATGTTACTTGCTAGCAAGTGACACAATATTTTTTGTGGTTTTTTTCTGTTCTTTTTCATCTTAGGCCCTCAACTCAGGCCCCCTTTTGATGTTGTATTTCTTTGTGTCCCCATCAGAAATACAACCCCACTTATTTCTGAGCCTGTAGTAATGAGACATGCTCTTTTGAGTCCCTCTCATTTACTGTTCTCAGTCCCTGAGCATCTTGTGCTCTTGATTCTTCAGCTCATCCCTTACAATCATCTCAGGCCTTAGCCCACAATTCTTTCAAAAAGCAGAAAACCTTCTAACAGCAGCAGAATGAACACACAACAAACAGAAGAGTCAAGAGACTCAAGGACAGGAGTGAACCAAACAAGAGGAATGGTTTGAAGAGTTGAAAATAAATAGGAGTGAGATAATCAGGGAGGGTGATGATGATGATTGGCCTGTAAGTTCATACCCAGAACAGTTGAGAAAAGTTGATGGAATGTGTAAGATTGAATGACATCAAAACAACATCAGGTGAGAAATACAGCTGGGCAAGATATGAGGCAGTTGTTTTATGCCATCTACCTCCTTGGTAATTTATGTTTCACATGGTCAACCTGACTTATCATCATACCACAGCACCACCATGCAAGGATATGTCTGTCAGTTCATTATAAGTTGAGAAGATTAGATACCTGTTATGATAATATAGTGATAAAGTAACATGTTGAGTAGATATAATATCAGTTCTGCCACTGGTCAAGATAATTTCATTTTTATCTGATACAACAGAGGATTTTCAGATTGGATATGATCATGCTGGCAGTGATAATTTTGCAACCGTTGCAGAAATGTTTCACCAACATGAGAAATAGTAAGTTGGTTGGTTGAGCCTGACAAAATAAAACCATGTTTCAGATTTGCACAACAACTCACCATACATCACTGATCAGTTTTAATCACTGTACAGTGATAATCACAGGATTCATGAACAAATTCTGATGCCAATCTGTCTCTCTGGGTCTTGTAGCACTATTAAATCTAACAGGTGTCAAATGAGATCATGTAACCCACTGCTCTATCATCATGATCCTGTCCCGCTGAGCCAGTCATGTCTTTGATAGTGTAGCTCTTTAGATGAGTTGTAAAGAACAATTGTGGCAAGACAAGGATTGTTCTGTTTATATTATAAACTATTCATAATCACATTGATCATCCATACCCTTTAGGTGTTCCACTTTCATCAAGCCACATGAAAGCGCAGTTCTTGAGCCATTTGTGTTCGAAATCTCCCGCCTGCTTTTCCAGATCTTCGCGACTCGAATTGAAGTTCAGAAATGGGACCGAAGAGTGCTTGTTTGAATCGTGAGCTTGGATGGCAGACTTGATCGTAATATCGGATATGACTCGACGGACAATCAAGGAAGCTTGGAGGCTGGACCAGATTCTTAGATGATCCCCGACCACGCTTTCAGGCTCTAGTGGGCCTGGATTCTTGTTGCCCGAGATGGGTTGAGTGTATGGTAGGATGTCTTTCGTGTGAGAGGTAGCCCTAATGTTCGAAAAGAAGTCGCGATTCAGAGCCACTAGGTGAGGTGATCAGGCAATGAATAATTGCGAGACACGCACACTGCCATCGCGGACACATCACCTAATTTGCGCTTCTCGCAAATGATACAAATCACGTTCCAAAACAAACTCAGTCGAATAGGATTCCAGATAATTGGAGTGGGTATCTGAGACTTCTGAAGCTCTGGGGTGGTCGAAGGAGGGTTGATTGATTGGGACAGGGTGGGGTCTGACCATCTGGGCAGGCTGATCAGATGACCAAATCGTCCATAATAGTCACTCCTCGTCACGGTCGATTTCCATACCGGTATCAACCAGAAACCTCGCCGTTGTGAATCTGGCGATAAACCGGCAGACAAGCGTTTCAAATCGTACGTGGGATCTGTCGTGGTACACAGCGAGGTGAAGTGGTGCCACGGCTTGAGGAATCTGAGACGAGCTTGTTGATCGAGAATTGAAGGCTTGTGTGAGTCAGTCGAGCACCCACTCCGATCACCCATGAGCCAACCGTTAGAAACTGATACCGCGGGAGAATGATACGGCTGAGTGAAGGCGAGAGGGATCAGGAAGGCTCAATGCATGAAATATAATTGCCCCAAGCGTATTCACTCAACTGGTGGTATACAATGTTCCAGTGCGTCCTCCCCTAAGCTTGTAGTATCGCTGGTGGCCAAGCTGGCAGACAATTGAGGAAGATCTTGGCCGAATAAGTCCAACTGCAACTTGCAGAGCGACGGGTCGTCGGATCTGCTCAGGTAAGAGTCTATCAGCCCGACGGACCGGTTAAGCAGCTCTTCTTCATCCAGCCGTTCGTCGATATTTTCTACCGATGAGCTTGCGTGGCTTAGGATCCTGAGTTCGACTTGAAAACGGACCGCGCGTTCGTTCCGACATCCCGAGGCTGCTCTTCTTCTCTTGGTCGATGAGGATTGGGTTGGTGGTGTTGTCATCCTGGCTGCAGGCCAAGGGTTGCTCAAGAAGGACCCGGAAGAATTCTTTCCGCGCGCATTACAAAACAAGTAATCAAATATTCAATTTTTCTCGACCATTCAACCAGTGCCTGTCATCGTCTAGTGGTTAGGACACCAGGTTCTGATACCACCGGTCTCCTG
This sequence comes from Puccinia novopanici, assembly GCA_004348175.1. Lineage (NCBI taxonomy): Eukaryota > Fungi > Basidiomycota > Pucciniomycetes > Pucciniales > Pucciniaceae > Puccinia > Puccinia novopanici. The sequence goes on from SMGU01010614.1 coordinate 3,203, forward strand.
GTAACCCCGGTTCAAACCCGGGTGACAGGTCTTTTACTGCTGTGGGGCCCAAGTTTTACATATCCTCTTTTTTGATAGTGCTCATCTTTTGACTGTTATCTATCCCACATTTGCTGAGATTGAGAAAGGAATGAGGTTGGTACCACTGTCAAAAGAAACAAATAAGACTGACAGAACAGGTATCTAACTGCAAGACCCTTCTTTTTCTTGACTAAATTGCCCCAGGTCCTGATCACTGCCCTACTCACCTGGCATAAGTTGCATGCACTAAAACAATATCATGTTGCCAATAGAATCAAAGCTGAAGATCATAGCCCCTAAATAATCCAAATACTAGTAGCATGGAGATATTGTGTTTTTTGGGGCATAAGAATTACCCTCCACACTGCCAGAAACAATTGACTGGACAGGCTGTTCTGATTCATCCACAGACTGGCCTCAACATCCAACAGGAGGTTGGGCATGCCTGTCCAAGAAGTGGCTACTTGACCTCCTATATTCTGCTTGGACAGGTCTGCTCAAAAAGGTGTAACACAGGCTGGTCCATGGATTCAGTGGACCAGTCTGTACAATGGATTCATTTAGGCAGTGCAACAGTCCAATAATAAATCTTCATCATCCTGTGCCTCTTGTGTAGCAGCAGGGCAGCGGATTAGTTTGTTTCTTATCCTTTCTTTTATATCAAAAAAATTAAAATCCAAATTGATTATGGGAAGAAGCAAATCAAATTGCTTTATTGTTGAGGCCTCCTAACAGTCTGTTTCAGAAAACCTAATTTAGTTAAGGGAATCCTTGCAAATCTGGGATAAAACAAAAGACTATGTAATACTATTTTTTTAAGAAAAACTTTGTTTAGCTTTGGAGAGGCCCAGATTAAATAGGACCCAGATTCAATAGGACAGAATCAGCTCAGATTGTTTTTTTGGCAGTGCCATGTATGCAGAGTAGTTGGTTTCCGTCAGCTATTCCTGAAGCAGTAGGCGGACTCAATTGTCATACTTTCTGGTCTCCATACTTTCTACATAAGCAGTAAATCAGAATGACCTGTCTTAAAATCATGTTATCAAACTTGAAAAATCATGAAATGTATGACAATTGAGTCCGCCTAGTAAATCAGAATGACCTGTCTTAAAATCATGTTATCAAATACTGAGATATAGCCATAGTTTGTCACTGGTATGCATTCATGAAAAAAAAAAAAACCTCGAACTGTTGAAACGGTTGGAAACCATCATGACATGTAAAGTGGCACCATTATGGCAGCTACTTCTCTCTGTGTTAGTCTCGAGAAAACATTTCAGTTGATTGAGCCTGAGGTTACATTATTTACTGTCATCTGCTCAACTGGTCGGCTCATTCCAGAAGGGGTAAATTTATGGCCGGAGCAGTCTATCTCGACTATGATGTTGGGGAGTGTTTTGATGGATCCTTACAGTGTTGAGTGTGGTGTGGCGCGTGAGTCGCCAGCGATATTCGCCTGCCGCGACTCGCGCACCCGTTGTGGTTCAGCTCGACCGCCAAGACTCGCCGCCGCAAAACCCACTCTGGCTGTTTACCATGCCACTCTATTCGGTCGAAGTGGATAACTTCAAGTAAGCTCTGCTTCTTCTTCGCTCGAGCTGTTGACGTCTTTCATTCATTGACCATATTTACTCTGTTGCTCGCCCTCCTCGCCGCGTCGTACTTGGTGGTCCAAAAGATCCTATAAAGGTGCGTGTACTTCTCACCCTGCAAACTCATACTCTGTGCCGAATATTCATGCTTGAATTCTTTCTGACCTGAACCGGTGATTTCAACAGGTGTACAAACCATGTGCGCATCTCCGACCAATCGTCCTGCTGACCCATGAGGCTAATTCGTCTCGTAATCTTCCAGCGGCCCATTCAAACATTTCACCGCTGTCATCGGTCCTAATGGTGCCGGTAAAAGTAATTTGATGGACGCGTAAGTTGCAAAATCTGTCTCCCAAACTATCCCCACTTTCCTTATTTGACAGACTGGCTCATGTTATTGGGTGTTCTCAGAATCTCGTTCGTCTTGGGAGTCCGATCTGCTCAACTACGCTCAACTCAACTGAAAGATTTGATATACAAACCGGGAGAACTAGACGACTCATCAATATCCCAAGAACAACCGAAGAAGGCATCTGTCACGGCCATCTATGTCGATCATAGAAACGGTCAACAGTATCGGTTTTCGCGAACAATTGTTAGTTGGCTAATCTGAACTTCCAATCCTTCACATGACCTTCCTATCAAACCTTCCGAAATTCACTCCCCAACACTTGCAGACTGTTTCTTCCGATAAGTCAGGGTCATCAGTTTACACGATAAATCAAAAAGTCGTCAAGTTGGAGGACTATTTAGCCACCCTGGAATCCCACAACATTCTTGTCAAAGCGAAGAACTTTTTAGTCTTTCAAGGTGACGTCGAAGCTATCGCGAGCCAAAATCCCAAATCCCTCAGCAAATTAATCGACCAAATCAGCGGGTCAGTGACTGCATGCTTATTCTTAACAACCTTGAGCCGTCCTCTTAGCATACATGATTTGTATTTTTTTTTCTTCTTTCTCCAAAGCTCTTTGGAGCTCGCACCAGAGTATGAAAGAAAGAAAGCGGCGTATTTAGAGGCATCAAAAAACTCCAATGACACCATTGCCCGCCGTCGGGTAATTAATGCAGAGATCAAGGACTTCAAGCAACAGAAGACCGAAATGGAAAAATACGATCTGCTTTGCCGCGAACGAGTCAGTAATTTGTATTTCGAATACGAAGTAATACAACATCAGATTGAACCACCCCTACTTCCGAAACTCTTGTTATTTAGGACGAAAGCATCATACACCATCTACTCTGGAAACTTTTTCATATCGAGTCGCAGATCAATGAGCATTTGGGCTCTATCCAATCCAAGAATGAAACCCTGCGGCCCATGCGTGCTGAAACGGCCGAGCTGGAGCGCTCAGTGGCTGCTGCCCGGCGGGAATATGCTCATGTGACGAAAGACGTGGCCCAAACTGAGAATGAATTGAAATTGAAAGAAAAATACAAAGAAGAGGAGAAGTTGCCTCGACTCGTAGACTGTGAAGAAAAACTGAAACACCTGCAAAAAAAGCGCGCTAACGAAGAGAGAGCCATGCTTAACCTCAGCAAAGAAAAGGCGGCGAAGGAGAAGGAGCTAGCATCGCTCCGTCGGCAATTAGCAACTGTAACCGAAGCTCGCGACAAATTCTACGGTACTTCCAATTTTAATTTATTCTATTCCCTACGCGTGCTAACCACCTTGGCGCCTGACTTTGCTTGCGCACAGCCAAGCAACATTCTAGTAACCGCAATATCTCCATATCCGAAGATAAACTCAAAGAATACCAAACACTGTAATATCTTCCTCCATCGTTCGCATCATGCAGTTCAAGTGCTTTGGTTGGCTGAAATTGAGCTTGCCACTTTTATCTTTCGCTGGACATTGGTTTTTTCAGAAAAGCCAAGAGTGCCATTGAATGTCCCAAAGAGCATGAACTTATCAAAACAATTAACCAAGATCTCAAAACAAAAACCTTCAAGCTAAGCCAGCTAGAAGATCAACTTGAACAAGCCCAAGCCCGATATAAAAAACTGGATCAGGAGCACGATGCTCAAACAAAAAGGAAAACAGCGGTCAGTGTCAAGTCTACGAGCTCGATTGAGTAGGACTTGGCTGATTCTTTTGTTAAACTAGACGGAAAACCAAATCGACTCTGTGCTTCGCGATTTAAACAAGAAGAAAAAGCAGCTTCACGACCTGCAAGCAGAAAGGACACGTCAAGCGTTCGTACTCTTGTCTTCTTGTTACTACACTCCCAGCCTTGTCTCATCTGGTGCTATTCCCTTCACTGTCTGTCATATTACAACCGGACGGTGGGTTTTACAGTCAAACCGAAACCGAGCTCAAAGAAAAGCTCCAAGACTGTCTGAAAAAAATCAGCGAGGCTGGGGCTGCCCAACGTGAGACAGATTCGGAAATGAGGATAAGAACTATGGTCGAAAAGCTCCGCAAAATGTTCCCAGGTATGTTTACGTTTTGTGATGGTCATTTTAGCCAGTGTCTGAAGCTGTAATTTCTAGGTGTCAGCGGTCGTTTACAGGACCTATGCAGCCCGGTAGCAAGAAAGCATGATGTGGCGATTCGAATTGTTTTGGGTCGGAATCTCAACGCCGTCGTTGTGGACTCCCAGAAGACCGCATTCGAATGTGTCGAGGTGCCAATTCTTCTTACCTTGGATTCCTGTAACAAACAAGCTTGCTAACTTGGGCGTCTTGTTTAGTATCTTAAAATCCAACGGTTGGGTGCCGCCTCGTTTATTCCCCTGGATAGCATCAAAGTGACTCCCGTCAACGAACGTCTTCGAAATTTGGCGACCGGTGCTCGCTTGGCCATTGATGTAATCAAGCATGATCCCATCTATGAGAGAGCTGTGCAGTACGCTTGTGGAAACACTATTATTTGTGATTCCACACAAATCGCTCGGCATGTGGTCTATGACAAGGGGAATGAAGTTAAAGGTAAGTAGTGTGCATGCAAGCTCCAAAAAGGGTAGCTTATTGATAACTTTCCTCGTCCGATCTCAGCTGTCTCATTGGATGGTACTGTAATTCATAAAGGGGGAATATGAGTGGAGGAGTAACTGGCTTGGATGGTTCGCGCAAATTTGATGAACGAGAGGTTCAAGGTACGTCGTGTAATCTTTTGAATTCCAATCGACTGCTCATCTGAATTTTGTATGTTAGCCTTGAAGCGAGCGCAAGAAGACATTTTGGCCAAAATCAAAGCAAACAGTAGCAATGCTCCGCGAGATAACGACGAGGCTTTGCTGGCAGATATCTCCCGGTTGGAGGCCAATTTGGCATTCCTCAAGGATGATCTGGTATTTTAACTTAATATGCTACTTACTTGAAACCTTTGACTAATATTGATGATTGCATGAACAGCTGGCCAGTGAAACTACCCTTGCGGGTATTATGAGTGAGCTGGAGGTTTTGAGCCAAAAGAAGGACGAAAAAGTGTGCCAGACATGTTTGCTCCATAAGAACTATCCCTCGTCGTGTTATCTGATCTCATTTCCGTTTCTTTAGGCCAACGCAGAAATAGATGCCATCAAAGCCGAGCTCAAATCACTACAAGAAGCGCAAAACTCGGTGAACCGTGTAGAAGATAAAATATTTGAATCCTTTTGTAAATCAATTAATGTTGAAAACATTCGAGAATACGAAGGTCACCACTTACAGCTTCAACAGCAGAACAGCGTGGAGCAAGAACGTCTTGAAACCACTGTTTCAAAGTTGCAACATCAGTTGAGTACGATTTGATTCTTAAGCACAAACCGATTGAACGTACCCTAACTTTCTCACGTCAATCGGTGTGCAGGATCAACTTTGAGACAGAACAGCTCGAGGGCTTAATTGAACGCCAAGCTAGTGTCCAATCATCATCTGAGAAGACTCTTAAGAATATTGACAGTGTCACGGCCAAGAAACAACAAGTTCAAGATGAGATGCAAGAGATTGTCCAAGAAATTGCACAGCTGACCTCTCGCCGTGACGAATTGGTTCAAGCGCAATCAGAAAAATCGGCCATTGTTTCAGAAACCAAGAAGGAGTTGTCGAAAGTAATCAAAGTCTTGGACGCAACTTCAAGAGACATAAGTGGCTTGGTAGGCGCATTATTCTGCTTGGACTTGGTCTGATAAAAGCGAACTTAACAACATTGTGTATGATGTGTTAGAATGATGAGATCGAAAGGCTTGTATCCGATCGATTGAATATCTTCCGACGATGTAAGTTAGAGAGCATAACGCTGCCCATTCTTCAGGGATCCTTGCAACAAATTCCCATGGACGAAGTAAGTTTGGTTTCTTCAGGTTTCAGCTCTCTCGACTGGCAGGGTCCTTTTTTTTAAAAAAAAAAAATGCTTTGAGGTATACAGGTTGTCAGAGCAAATGCGATGGGAGACGAAGCCTCAAGTGAAAATACATCCCAAGCAGTTGACCCGAAAGACTATGGAATCAAGATTGATTATGGAAAGTTGGACGAAGAGGAGAAAGAGGTTGGTAATTGATCATAAAATAATGACAAGATGTGGACAGTAGATTGAAATTCTCCACATCAGAACCCCAGCCTTGAGCTAGAGCAACACTTTATGGATAAACTCGCAAGACTCAACACGCAAATCGAGGCTGTGGTTCCTAAAACTAGAGCCTTGGAAAAGTCAGTAGCGCGCCCCCGTGGTTCACCCGCTTGCTGATCGTCTACTAACAGATACAGTTTATGTACCGATATGTAGATTGGAAGAAGTGGAAAATCGGTTAAGAGAACAGGATAGGGAATTTGAAGCTGCTAGGAAATTGGCGAGGACGACGAAGGAAGAATTCACAGAGATTAAAAATAAAAGAGTCAACCTCTTCAATCAAGCTTATACCCACATTAAAAACGAAATCCATGAGGTATATCGGGAATTGACCAGAGGGGATTCCAACGATGGAAGAGTAGCTACTGATCGGGGAATCTCCAATGATGGAAAGGCCTACTTAGAACTAGACGACTTCGAGGTATCTTTCAGATTGCTATATTTATATACCCCGACTCTCTCTCTCTCTTTCATAACATGCTGATTCTCTTACAAAATAACCTAGGAACCCTATCTGCATGGAATCAAGTATAGCACAATGCCGCCTGGGAAACGTTATCGAGATGTCGAGCAACTGTCGGGAGGAGAGAGGACGATGGCGGCATTGGCACTTCTGTTTGCAATACACAGGTAAGCATTATATTGAGCATAAAAAACCCCAGATGCCTATAAGACTATCAATTCACATCTGGATCCTTCCAATGACATGTTTTTTTTTACTGGCCCTGTAACAAAAAAGCTATCAGCCATCGCCGTTTTTCGTTTTAGATGAAGTAGATGCCGCGTTAGATAATAGCAACGTCCGACAGATAGCCGATTATGTGCGCAAGAAATCGGGGGAATCGGTGCAATTCGTTGTGATCAGTTTGAAGGGTACTTTCTACGAGAAAGCATCGGGTCTGGTTGGGATTTATAGGGATAACGAGTGGGGCGGTACTAAAAGCTTGACCTTAGATCTCGATCAATATGGTGATTAACAACCACATATAACCAACCCTCCTGCATGCTTGCTTCGTTTATCCTTTGATTTGTCAGTTTTTATTTTTACTTCCATCTACTCTGTTGTTATTTTACTGGTCGTTTGTTAACATGTTGAGGTTCAAGCGGAGGCCCCCTCGACACGTTTAACCTTTTATAAGGATGTCAGCTTGTTGTTGTTCGGCTGCAGGCAAGCCCCCACAACGGCATGCGACTAGAACTTAGGGAGACGTGTGGCACTGCTGGAAAAGTCCTAGACTCTCAACAAACTCAAAAACAAGCAAGCAAATAATTGAGTGTGCATTAGAAATAAATAAACAGTAAATAATGGGTTTTCTACAGAAGGAACTGAAAGAGAAAGAGAAAAACATAATGCCTGGGGGAAGAAAAAAAAAAAAAAAAGAAGAAGCGAGATAGACGGACGACAAAATAAATAAAATAGTTGTGCGTAGAAAGGGAAAGGTGGTGGCATAGAGGCAAGAGTTTAAACAAGAGGAGGGAACAGAAGAGAAGAAAGAGACATCCCGTCTCTTTATTTATCGATTACAAGTTATTGCCAGTTCTATTTTGATCTGTTCACAATCAACTATTCCCAGCTCTCCTTTTTTTCCAATCGAAAGAACAATTGAAAAGCACATACAGTTTTCGAGTCAAATGAAATTTGAAAGAGAAGGTTGGGATTTGTTCAAGAGAAAACCGTGGGCAATGTGTTACAATTTCAGAGTACTAGCCCATTGAACAAGATCGACTTCATCTTGAGTCGCAACTTTGAACCATTCGAAATCCGTCAACGTTTTCGGTGTAGGTCTTGCATCGTGTTCCTTGAGCAGACACGCGTCCAAAAAGTCGCAAGTGTGTTTCTTGAATCGATCTGCTGGTAGTTTGGGTGCGGGCTCACTGAATCGATAGGAAAAATTTGGGTCAGCGTTCCTCAAAATGAGAGATTCACCAAACAGGATAGGTCAAATCAAAAATATAGTTGCCTACTTGACCACGTGCTGGAGCAGTTCCAAGATACTCATTTGGGCGGATCCTCCTGCTAAACTGACACCACTTGCGCCTTTTTGCTTCTTCTGGCTACGATTGGAATCGACACCGAGCTCTTGGGCCTCCTGTTCCTTCTTCGCCCGCCTACTTTCTCGCCTTTGACGATCGCGTTCCTCCCTTTTCTGGAAAGCGGCGTCTAGGCTGAGTTGAACGTTTTGACCAGATGGTTTGGTCGGACTCAATGTGTATTCTTCTACCCCTGAATCGTCTGAATCGTCCGTTTCTTCAGAAAAAGGGAACCTTCCTAGTGCTAATTCAATTAGTGTGATTCCCAGAGACCAGACATCTGATTTGACCGTGTATTGAGCTCCTTGAATGCGCTCTGGCTACATGAGTGTAGGCAAAATTTAAAGGACTTGAGCAAATCAAACGGTCAACATGCCAATTCGGTTGGTACGAACACTCATATATGTGCTTGTACCAACGAAGGTATCGGCAATAGAGTTGATTAATTCACCCGACACGCCAAAATCGCAAATTTTAACTTGCCCTTGGGAGTTAAACAGCACGTTGGATGGCTTGACGTCTTTTTTTTTCCAAGCATGAGGGTTAAAAATTTGTAATGAGAAATGGTTAGTATTGGCGGGAGTGTCAAATGCCCGATCCCCTAGCTTAATAGCGAGAACTAATGAAGAGTTCACTAACCACGATGAATGATGCGATGCGAATCATAGAGATAATTGAGACCAGAAACGACGGCCACAGTGATTTTACCTAAAACGGGCTCAGGAATCGGTCCAGTTTTTTATAGATATTGTCAAGCGAACTAGATATCCGTATCCAAACGATTAATCACGGCGAGTGAGATAGGAGATCGGCGCGTCACTGTATTCATGAGACGAATACTGACGATTTATCCATATATTCCATACACATGCAGATATGGGGATCTTGAAGATAAGCTCCATAAAATGAGACAATGTACGGAGACCGACAGTCGTGCATGATTTGAAGTTCTCGCAATATTTGCTTTCTAACAGATGGCTTAGCGTCAATGTGAACAAGCTGCAAACATTTTTTGAAATTTTATGAAGACCGAGCATGAGTATGGCTTGGCTGGAAAAAGAGTAGCGGGTAGTGCACCACGGACAATTAAATTTGTTTTGCAAACAGTGGTAAAAATTGTCAGCTTACCTTCCTTGCCATAATTAATTTGGTAGGTAAATGAATGGCTTTGCAAACAGTGCCGCCGTTTCCGGCACCCAGATCGCCCAACAGTTGAAGGTCTTCGGCGTGTAGATCGAGTTTGAATTCCAGTCCGATTTCCAAGGTGGCTAATTGTTCGGTTAGTTTGTCATGATAGTCTGTTCGGTTCGAACTAGTAGGTACGACAAAGGATGGGGATGAAATAGAGGCGGCACTTGTTCAATTAGAGGATACTGAATAATAATTGATAGCGAGGGAGGTTGACCTAAGATTAGCAGGAGGTAATTTCTCAGCCTTTGATCCACCAAGCGAAGTTGGGCTTGCACCTGCGCCAAGAGCGAGACCCTATGTAATAGAAAAAAAAAAACAAGTCAGAAGGATTTTCAAGGGAAAGTGGATTCGCGGAAAGAACGGTAAAAAGAAAATGGAAGCTGGATGTACCTTTTTGTTCCTGTTCTTCTTGCTTTGACTGAGCATCTTGGCCTGTGACAATCTTGCTCGTGTGAATCCTCGAAAGCAGGATGAAGGAGATGGGGAAGCGCAGGAAGGGTGGTGGTTGACGAAGGAAGTGGGTCACTGAAAAATGGAAACGGTCAACAGCGAGGACAGCAAGCAGGGAGGTGGGCCTGTCACACGGAGTGTCACAACACACAGCACCACCACTCTGGTGAAATCTTCAGTCCACCAACGCATCACAGGAGAAAACACTTGCCAAAATAATGTGACACGCTCAGTATCATCTTGCAAGCTTTTTGGGCTGCTGAGTTTGCATCAGCTCTTTGCTTGCTGAGCAGAGAAGTTAAGCTCAATTTAGTGCTCAGCAAACTACCGCATATGGTAGCTAAGCTGGTAAACATCATGATATATTTATGGGGCTGCTATGGCTGAATCATGCCACAATCTGAGTGTGTTGAGAATTGCATAGATGATTGATCTGTCAGGAGCAAACACCAGGATGCAGCTGCAATAATGGCTGCAGGTCCATTTGTTGTAATATGCATTCTGTATACTGCCAAGCAAGGCAAATAACAATCATATTGCATGAGACAGGCAGATTCATAATCTTTTAACTTACTTGTCATTGCCTGATACCAAAATTGAGAGATTCAATCCATCAACAAAACAAAAGCAGCCTGTGAGGAGGGGGGGATTTTATTTCAATCAATCAGGGTTACTTTTGTATTATTGGATCCTTTGAGGACCAAGTTATCCACCCTTCTTTGAGGTTTCTGAGGACACTCAGCAGCATGTCCATTCCTGTTTTGAGATAATGTGAGAAAAATGTGAGTGTCATTCCAAAAAATTGCTGGAGTGATTATGCTGGTATGGTCAAACTGAACCAATGCAACAGCAGGCTGAGACATCCAGCAATGTCCAGTGAGCATCTCAAGTGGGCTTGCCATTGGGGTTGATGTTGGACCTTCCATTTAATTGTCTCCAAGCACCACAACATTGAGAAAAGACCAAGAAGCTTGTGGAATGTTTTGATAACATGACCCATCATGGTGATAAAAGCACAGTTTTTTTGGATGCTCCGCTGATAAGCCCATGGGCTTTCCACAACCAGGTCTCTGTGAAGATCTTCTCAAGTCAGGTAAGTGCATAGTTTCTGAATGGGTCCAACCATAATTGTGATGGCCACAAAAAGCATTGCTACTGTGTCATCTTCCTGGTGTTGACATTTGGGAGCAAAGATGTGTTGAAACACTTTCCATTGGTGATTTGAAGGTTTCTTTGAGGGGATGAGGGCGAGGTAATCCATTGTGGGTTTGAAGGTGTGTGTGGTGTGATTCAAAAGATGGAAGGGTTGCTGTGGTGAGGAAGGGAAGGGAAATTGGGGTGTCCAGATTTGGTGGCAAGCTTACCAGTTTAGAAATGAGGAGACCATCTGGGAAATTCTGGAATTCTGAAATTTAGAATTCCAGGTTTAGATTTAGGAGGGCTTCCAGATCAATGGGAAGTCCTCCATTGCTTTTTTGTCAGCAGCAGAAAAGGGATCTGAAAACATCATACAGAAGTGACAGCAAGATTGGGTCAAGGTTTTTAGTGGAAAGAGGAGGCAGGTAGCAATGGTGAATTGAAGTGAATGAAGGAACAATTAAATTATGGGCTTTGTTCCACAATCAAATTAGCTTGCTACTCTATGATCCAAGATGATTATGGCTAACAACGTAAAGAGAGCATCACTAGAAAGAAGGATGAAGGGAATGCTCAGGTGGTTCAAGTTCATTGAAGTTGTGATGGAAGAGGGAAAAAAAGGACAAGTCCAACCTGGGTGTCAGAAGAGTTTTATATACACTCTGCAGCCATCCCACACTGCGCCGTGGTTGCAAGGACATGGAAAGGGTCTCAATGTGGTTGTCAGTTTTATGCTCAAGGCTGAAATCTTTCAATGCTAATTGGGTTTTGGCAAGCTTTTCACCTTGAACTCTGTGTCTATTAGGTTTGCAAGTACCGAAAAGAAATCAAATTGCCATTGGGTTTTCATCTGAATCGCTTTTTGATCGGTCAGAAAACCGGTTTGCCGGCCAAGTCGGATTTTCAGCCGTCCTCAAGTCAATTTTCTTCACCCGTGGTTGTTGTGAACCTGGCTATTCAGTCTGGATGACATCTTGAGTGAAGTTTTGTTATTGAAGTTCTGACACACACAGTGGAAAGGAAATCTTCTTGGTAGCCGCTAATTCAGGATAAAAAAGGGAAAAGATCTTCTGCTACCTTGCGGCACCCAGCAGTCTCACAAGAGGCTCACCGCTCACCTCCGCTCACTCCGTGTAAAGAGCATCCACATATATATCTCAGTCTTAAGGTATGCTCACAGATAAGATTGTGATTCAAATGCCCCACGTTGAGCTTCTCAGCGCGCAGGCCGAGCTGCTATATTTGCAGAGCTCACGCGGAGTATCGGCTAATGAAAGGTTAAGGAATCCTTTCATAGGTTGGTTTGCAGTTGAATTGCTGCGATATGATCGGGCGGGGAGAACATGAGCCTCATGTTGCCAACGCCGAATCACCGCCGATGCCACATCACCGAATTAGCACTGCCTTTGGGGAGTTGAAGTGCCACCAGGTAAAAGCCCCTCCGGCGCCCGGCCAAGCCATTCCTGGGTGCAGCATGACCGATCTATCAAGTCTTTTGTCAAGAACGCCTTCCCTTCTTGTTTACATCCTGATCCATCCATTCGCTGCAACCGAGCCCACACCAATTGTGAATGCGGGGTACACAACCGCTGCCACTAAAGTGTATGTAAATATGTGTGGGATATTCTAGTTGGTGTAGGCTTGTACACATCTTAGCTCCGGGGATGGCAACCCACTGTGGCTTGTATGAGGTTGCTATTCCAACCCACTCACCGCCGGCATGAGGAGGAGAAATTTCTGTCTGCTTATTCCCACCCAGCAATCCATGCGAGCAACTGCCACCAGCATCGCCAAAAATCATTCCCCCCGAACACACCTTCAGACTGTGTCATCTGGGAAATTACCTTGGAAGTATTTGAGGGAAAGCTTTACGTAGCATCTGAAGAGCTGACGCTCTATAGTAACCCAGAAAAATCCTTTTCCACCATTTTCTATTTGACATCCTCTATCATCTCTGCTAGATTTGCGCGAGGTATCCTTCTCCACTAGATCAGGTACGTATTATAATATTCTTTATTCCTGGTGGCACCCGGCTCCTGACTTGCCTCTTCCAATTCCCATTCCTCAGTCGATTCATCCATATCACAACGCAGATTATAAGCGCTGGTCGTCGACACTTGATGTCATCTGCGCCTCCTCGCTACCAATTTTGTCGGCGTAGCAATTAAACTGGTCGGGTCTCCCAGGAGCGTGTCCAACTTAGCTGTTTATAAACACCAATCTGGCCATATCCTCTTGCTACATACCTTGGTTACGCGACTCGATATCTTGTACAGTTCATCCAGCATCACACCTCCCCTAGAGCCGCCTTCCCCCGAGGAGCCAAATGAGAACAGGAGCACATCTAATACCACTACCTCGTGAGTTGAGGCTTCCATCCTCCTTCCGTGTTTTCTCATCTGGAGCTCTTGAGGTGGGGTGAGGGACCTGTTTTTCCGTCATCAACCTGAAAAGCTAACACATTCTTTCTCATTCTCATTTTCTTCTTGGTGATCTGGTTGGTAAGCTTCCAATCAGTATTTATCGTTGTAACATTACAACGGCATAATTACCCTCCAACCACCTCACAGGCCTCTACGGACCAATGAACCTTACAAGCTCCTCCCAGACCAACTCAAATGAGCTGACTCTGCCCATTTCCGCGCCTCCTCGAACACTAGACCAAGGGCAAGCAGTCCCTAGTTCTCCCCAGGGCCATCTATCTCCGTCGTCTTTGCTCAGAAATCACCAACCAAACGGCCCTCTGGAAGTGAGTCAAATACCAGGGAGTCCCATCCTCCGAAATCAGGGACACAATCAGCAATCCAAGCCCGAAGCCTCCTCCTCCGAAATTGGGTCGAGCCACCCAGAAGCTGGCCCGCTCCCTAAGAAAGTGGGCGAGATTGGTGTGTCAATCATTGCATCGAAAAACATTTGTCGAACTGTGAAGTTGAACTTGGCTTGCATTACATTCAGGTTATGTTCCCCCGGCTGAGCCCACACG
>SMGU01010620.1:0-20770 GCA_004348175.1 Puccinia novopanici
AACAACTCAAATTTGATTCACAGTTGGGGCTTTGACCAACTTGGGTTTATAAGTACCCCTCACTCTTGAACAGGTTTTGAAATAGCTTGCAACTCAATTAGCTCGTTACACAAAAATTCATAACCTCAGTTCAAAGACTTCTGAAAAGTATTACAAAACTGTTTCAAAACTTGGTTTTTAATTGGGTCCTTAGAGTTGGGGCACAGACTTGTTTTTTTTTTTTTGGATTTTTTACCCAAGCGGGCCACCCACCCGAGCCCGGCTGCTTCACCTGTGCAAGTAAGCACATCTTGTGGCCACCCCAACGATGCCCCACCACCAGTTGGGGTGGTTGCGCTGACCTCCTTCTTTGGCTTGGTGGCCGCCGTTGGACCTTTGTTTTTGCGTCACCGCCAAGAAGCTGCTTTGGCAGTGCATCAACTGACCAACCTTCCTCAAGGTTGGTCCCAACCTCCTCCCACCCTGCAATCCAAGCTCAGGCTGATCTGGGGGCTGTCTGAACCCATGCCAAAAACATACAGCCATCAATAAGAATCAAACTGCCTGCCTACACATAGATGTCAGCCTATGCAATACTGTGAAGCACAGCTTGTAGCTGCTATACCAAGGTGCTTATGGGGGATTGCCTTTTTGGAATATATGATCTTGATTTGACTGGAAATTTTATGAAAGAAAAAGTACAAGTCCTTTCACTTTGATTTTTTTTTCTTCTTTTTTTTTTTGAGCCTTGGGAAAATGACTCCCTTAGTTTAGCCAAACGACTCCCAAGATGTCGTGGACATTGGTTTTGGGAGTCGTTGACCTAAATCCTCACTACAAAAATTTGCAATTCCCCCCCCCCAAGAAAAAATGACAAAATTGGGGTGGAAAATATATGCTAATTTTTCCAAAGTTAAACAAAGTGACAAACTGAGCATGCTCAGCCAAAAAAAAAATGTGTGAAACTGAACAAAAATCATTGGAGAATGTTTTGCTGAGTTTTTTTTGGTGGGCCTGGTAGGCCCATTGGGCCTCAAGCGGCCCTGCCCCAAAAGCACATTGGGCCAGCATCAAATGGGTGTTCAGCAAAAGCTCATGATCTCCAATGCTTGACAAATGTCGTTTTGGGGCAGGCCCGGTCAAGGCCCGGAAAAGGCCCAGTCAAGGCCCATAAAACAAAAACTCAGCAAAACATTCCACCATGATTTTTGCAGAGTTTGGCACATTTTTTTTTTGGCTGAGCATGCTCAGTTTTTCACTTTGTTTAACTTTGAAAAAATTAGCATATATTTTCCACCCCAATTTTGTCATTTTTTCTTGGGGGGGAATAGCAAATTTTTGTAGTGTCCTCTCAATGCCATGGGAGTCATTGCACTAAAACTCCGAGTGGAGGCCAAAAATCACAAAGATTCAAATAAAATATATTTCATGCAATACAAGCCCCAACAAAAAAAAATTGGGAAACCCTTGGAGGTTCCACAATGCCTTTTTCCCACATTTTTTATTTGATTTTTTTTTATTTTTTTATAAAAAATAAAAAATAAAAAATAAAAAATAAAAAATAAAAAATAAAAAATAAAAAATAAAAAATAAAAAATAAAAAATAAAAAATAAAAAATAAAAAATAAAAAATAAAAAATAAAAATAGAAGGACAGGGACAAACATGAAAAAAATTTGGGGAGGGGTAAATTTCAGCATTGGGGAAACAATAAGATATAAAAAATTTAGGAAACCTTCAGGATATTATTTTCTATTTTCATTACTGGCCAACATAAAATTTATTCAATATTGAGAAAAAAAATGAAACATGGTCAGTGTGTAGAAGAAAACATGGGGAGAATGATAAAAAGAAGAAAGTATGAAAAAAATAAAAATAAAAATAAAAATAAAAATAAAAATAAAAATAAAAATAAAAATAAAAATAAAAATAAAAATAAAAATAAAAATAAAAATAAAAATAAAAATAAAAATAACAGAATTTTTCACAATATTTGCCAATCTTGCTGAGCTTCAGCTTGTGGTTGGATTCAAGGCATCAACCTATATATCTCTCTCAAATTCCAGTCACTTTTCTTGTGAGGGTGGCTGGATTGCTTTTAAGTCTCAATGGTCCCTTGGTCTTGGTGCTGCTTCAGAATTGAGTGGACCCTTGATCTTGGTAGATTTGATAGGTGCGCAGCTTGGGATAAATCAATCCACTGGCCACAATTCCAACCACAACAGGCTTCTCCTCAGTCGTAAAATGCTGTTTTACCTTCCTTCTGGTCATCGGACTTCAGTTGGTTTTTTTCAAAAACCAACCAAATGGTATCAATATACCCTTATTTTCAAATATAGTTAAGAGAAGAAAAACAAAGAGTGAATTACACATGTTGGGAAGTTGATGGTGCTGTCAAGAAAGAGGTAGCAGCAGTGGATTTTGATTTTGGTGAACTGGCAAACCACCACAGCTGCTGTGTACTCAGCAGTGAATGGGGTTTTGGGAGGACCCCGGAATCCCCCTACTCAACCGGCTCATGTAAGCGGTAGCAATTCATCTTTTTTTTGCTAAATGATTCTCATGAATTTTTGACATTTGGTAGCAATTTAATTTTTTTTTTTGCAAAAACATGCTTATGTCGGTGGAATCTATTTGGATTGGATGTAAATTCCAAAAAAAATTATCCTTATGTAAATGTAGCAATCTAAGAGAAAAAATGAAAGGTTTGGCCAAGTGAATGGCACTCTAGCACACTACGGTTTATTCAAATGGATTATTTCCTTTATCAGTTGTTTATTCCATTGTTAGTACAATATGAAAGATAAAATGAATCCATAAATACACCTCATTGAGAAAATTCAAGTGCCATGTATCTGATTTCACTGGTAACAATTGCCATTAATCTTTATTTTCTTTTCTGGACATGCTTATGTATCCAGTAGCAAAAGCCGCATCAGGCTTAAAAAAACAAATTGTTGCCGGTAGCAAAAACCCAATTTTGCCAGATTTCACATGAGGCGGTTCCTCTGGACTATTCTGGGGTCCTGTTTTGGGGCTTCAGCCACACAAATAAAAATGGTAGAAAATATACTTCTGAGTGCCTAGACAAAAGTTTTTGTCATTTTTTTTGTTAAATCTCAGTGAAACCTACTGAAAATTCTGAAATATATATCAACAGGATTTCAGCTATAATTGATGCCAAAGGAGGGCCAGCTAGATGCCAATTTTACACTCAAAAAAAAAAAAAAAAAAAAAAAAAAAAAAAAAATTCTCTTGAAAAAAAATTTTTTTATAGTCAATCTTGTCAATTCTCAACACTCCCCATAGCATTTCTCTATTTCCCTCAAAAAAATTATCAACAAATGTAAAAAAAGTAACCAAAAGCTTATGGTTATTATTTCTGTTTTATGATGTTTTGTAGTTTCAAATGTTTCATATTAATTTTTATCAGTCCCTGAGGCCCCTGTAAAAAAAGACTTGTGATGATTGCTTTTTTTCTCAAAAAATAAAAAACACAAAAAAAACTGCCTTAAAAAAACTTTTGTCTAGGCCCTGTAACTTGAAGTTGTGGATGATGGCAAGAGAAAACCCCAGATTTCAGTGAGTATTTATATTTTATTGAAGGACATGACTCAAGATTGGGAAACATTTTTTCCAAGCACCAAAGATGCACTCAAAAACATTGTGTGCTGTTGCATGCCACAAGTCGAATAATTCTCTTGTGTTTGTGCGCCTAAAAAAAGATCAAAATGAGTTTTCTCTTCAATAAATCAGATTAAAATCATGAGAAAAACTAACCTTTGTGTTGAATTTTATTCAGTCAGCTGTATCACACACCTGTGAAATCCTGCGGGCATCCAGAAAAATCAACCGGTTAGGGCTGAAGACACCCCCAGATCTTTTTTTTATCTCCAACCTTCTTCAACTACTTGGCTCAACTTGGTCACTAGGTTCAACTCAATATTTGGTTAACACCACTCTTCTTTATCATCTTCAATCTGCTTCACTGATCTTTTATCAGATCAGTGCTCAACTTTATTCGAGTGTGCAATGTAAGAACTCTGCCTTCAATAATTAAGAACCTCCATTGACCTCCTTCTCTTTCCTCTGACATCAATACACTCAAGAAATAAACATTGCTGTCGACTCTCAAACCCAGTCTTTCTTTCCACAATCACTCTGTCTCAAGTGCTGTTTGTTGTTTTTCTTTTTTCTTACCTTTATCTTTTTCTCATGTTTGATGCTGAAAGTTTCTTCTATTCTTAGTGTGCTCCTTTCTTTTCTTCACCTCCTGCTCTTCCTAAGTCCTCCTCTTGATAAATCCCATTGTCCATCTATTAGTGGTATGATTCTTATTCCTCTTTGTCTATGATGTTTCTGTGCTCTTTCTCATTCTTTTTGTTTTTAGTCTGGTTCCGGTTTTTAGTCTGGTTCTGTTTTTTAGTCATTCAATCAAAGGGTGTTCACTTTGGGCTTCTAGGCCTTGTTTTCATAGATGGTAGCAGACTCCATGATATGGCCCCAATACTCCTTTTGCTAATCCATAAACCACATCAGCCAAATAAAAGTGGGCCTCTGGGATCTTGAAATCAGTTGGTTGTGCATTCTGAAACACTCTATAATCATGTGGGCAGCTCTTCCATCCTGCCATAACATAGGTGAATTTCATATCAAAGTTAACCATGTCAGGTACATTTTTCAACAGAAATCCTTTTTGATTTCATTAATTAAGGAGAGTTCTTGTGCTTAGGAACTTTTGAAGGAAATTTGACTTCATCAAAATCTCTGAGATACTTGTCAAAAAATCAAGAGAAATTTGGGTTGCTCGCAATCTTGGGATGAGAATTCCTGACATGGGACTGAGAAATATAGGGTGTTGCCATTCAACATATAAGGTTGAAGAAATGATGGAAGTATCAGGATATGGTCTTCCCACTGTATTGAAACCTATCCTGATTTGGATGGTGGGTTTCCCCTTGACCAAAAATATACATAAATATTGCCAGCTGGTTATCCATGGTGAGCATTTTTGAAACTGTGTTGGAATCGAAGTTGGCAAACTTTTACAAAACAATAAAGAAAGCCTCATGGGTGAGCTGTAACATTGTCTTGCAATGTCATTGATTTCTCAAGAGAAGAAAATTAGTACGTTGCTCAACAATAAATGGGGAGTTGCTTTTGGGTTTTTTGATGGTTTATGAACACAAGTATAGAAAAATATGAGTATGACCAAGACTGATAATTTTATATAGTTCTGTTTCTCTTTGTCTTTAAGCTGAGGAGGTAACTTGAAGGTGGGTGGAATTTTCCCAACATTTCCTTTTTTTTTTGACAGATAATTAAGGGAAAGGATTTAAATCATTGGCGGCATTTTTGATATTTTAAGGGCTGATAACAAAGCCAAGTTTGTGGGTGCAATATGATCTACCAAACAGCCACCAGAATATGCCTGATAAAACACTGGTTTCCCAAAAACCCAAAAAGGATGAATGTGATATTTAGGATCTTGCATAATATTGCAAATAAGTTTTGTAAACCCTATTTGCAATATGAAACAAAATTTAGCTTTCCTCACACACACTTGCTGCATGCAAACAGATCCAAAATAAAACCACCAAGGAGAATCTACCTCATACCAAAATATAGCCCAGTGTCTTGTGCACATCTTGAGTTAATTTTCAGTACCATAGCCCTCACCATGAATCAGCCATGTCTCAATCACTTTCAGAAAAACGTGAATGGAGAAAAATCACAGAGAATGTATGAGGGTGATTTCAGAAAATAAATCTCTTTATTTACCAGGTATTTAAAAGATCCTTTGAACTGAATTTTGAACATCTTGCATCTTGAAGATCCTGCATGTCACACCCAATCCCAAGGAAAGTTGGTTGGGTGGGTGGGTGGCCAGTCCACCTCTCACCAACCACCCATCACTATGTGCAATGAGGGAAACTTATGTTTTTGCAAGGATCCGGGGAGGTCTCCATCAGACTCAGCTGAGAGGTTCCCATTGATGGAGGCAAAATAAGAAAGATGAGTAGGAAGCTCCAAATGATGGATGCTGCAGGCAACACTTCCAGGCATGTCTGACAACCTACAAAGTACCAAATGTTGCAAACCCAATCCAACTTTGTGGGAGATTGTATCTACATACCTTATTCATGTGAATATGATGTGGATAGTTGGGAAATCCTTTTCAGATCTTTACATCCATTTTTTCATTTTTCCATTTTTCAATAATTATTGAAAAATCAACCATTGGTCATGACAGGATATGAAGAGGTCAGAAATTAAACTAAGACACTTGACTATCTGGGATGGGGGGGTACAAGCAGGTGAGTTATGAAAACTTTTAAATTACTCCCAGGGCAACTGGCTCAATTAACCTGAGCCCTTGATTGGAGGGCCTGGTGACCTTGGCCAGTGCAAATACAAGATCCTACATTTCCTATTCATCCTTGTTTTTTTTTTTTTTTGATTAACCAATGTTATTTCAGGCATATTCTGGTGGCTTTTTGGTAGATCATATTTCCTCCACAACCTTGGCTTTGTTACCAGCCCTTCAAAAATCAAAAATGCCTGCCAATCATATAAATTATTCCCCTTAATCACCAGGGCTGTTTCCGTGGCACTTGCATGCAATTGCTTTCACTTCATTTTCTTGAATAACCTGTTGGTAACTTGTGTGACGTTGGTGTAAAGTACATTACAAGTCAGGTTGAACTCAAGATCAAGTTGCTTGTAACTTGTGTTGATGTCAAGCTCAACAATCAACCTGATGTGTTACCCAAGTCAAGCTGTTATCATCCTCTACTCATGAATAACTTAGATCTTCATGCCACCTGACAAACAATAGGCTATATTTTTGCCTCCTCCAATTTCTATTTGAATCATATTTCAAGTCTCAAAATACTGTTTAGGATCATAATTAAAATGATGTGATTCATGCTGAAGTATGTATGTGTTTTATTGAAATGATCATGGCTCATATCATCTTGGTCACCATTTTATGACCTTGATATTCTTTTTTGATGTTTTGATCACATTGACAATGTAGATGAAAGCCTTGCTAGTGAGCCTTCATCAATTTATAAATCCAAGTTTATTAGAGCTGTGACAGCATTCATCCACCAGAAACCATTCAGTATTAAAAGGCTCAATCACTCCTGAAAACTGCAATAAAAGAAGCTTAAAAAAAACCAACCCTTCCCAATGACAAAAATTTGTTAGCAAACCAAGCCTTTGCACATGGTTCAATCACCTTATTCATCTTTTAAGCTTGGCTCTCAACTAACCTGACGGTGCAATTGATGATATCAAATCACAGGTAAGGCTGAAAAAAGAGACAAAAATTTGGTTTTGGTGAGTCAGTGTCCAGTTGGTCTCTCAAACACCCACCCACCCACACACACACAAAAAAACTTGGAAGGCCAACCAAATGGCCTCTGTGATTCAATCATCTCCTTCTCTTCCTCCAAAGATGACCCAATCCTGCTTCTAATCTCCCCCAAGCTTGTATTCAAATCTTTCAAGTCTATTGTGTTGAGTTTTTTCCTTTGCTTTTGCTGAAACGACAGAGCAGAAGCCCCTCAGCCTGCAGCTGGCATCTTGTCACCATAACGTACGTCTGTACGTTATGGTGACATGGAAGAATCACAGCCCTCAGCAACACAGGTGTCACAGCACCACAAAATGCTTTACATAATCAACCTTATTTTTACTCTTGGCTGTTCCTCAAAGCACTGTGATTGAATCATGACCGAGGGATTCCTTTATCTTGGTGAAGGGTTGGATGTGATTTCAACATGACATGAAGCCAAGTTGTAACCAAGTTACCAAAGATTTGTAGGTGACTTGCGGAGGATATCAACTGAACTTGGGAACAAGTTCACCAAAAATCAGGTAAATTTTATGCATGACTTACAAACAACACATAACAGGTATCAGCTCAGTTTATGACTGAGTTAAGAGAAAGCACTTGCATGCGAGTGCCAAGGAAACAGCCCTGGTGTAATTATCAGTCCAACAAAAAGGACATGTTGGTACAATCCTACCCACCTTCAAGTTACCCCCCAGTTCAAAGACAAAGAGCAACAGAAGAATATCAAATTGTCAGTCTTTTCCATACTCATATTTGTTTACACTTGTGGTCAAAAACCATCAAAACACCCCACAGCGACTCCCCATTGACTGGAAAACAACATATAACCAATGGGTTTTGGCTTAAGATAAACCAAGCTTTTGGTGGGGTGTTTGTGCCTCCCCCCTTTTGCACCCCTTCTTCCCGAATCATTTTCCCAAACCTTTTTGCACCATTGAAATGGATGAATTTTTCTCTTTCCATCCCTGCCATTCCTGAAATAAAACAAAAATCAAATCTATTAATATTCCCAACACAAGTTTACCTTTTTTTTTTTGGACATTCTAAAATTTCCCAGAAGACCAAAGATACATATTACCAGACATTCCATGCAAAAGTCATTTTTGGAATTCTTATACAAACCTATCAAACTCATAATTTGTATGAGATGTTGATGGAAGGAAATCCGCCAAGATCTGTGCTGTATTTCATACATTTTTGAAACATGAGAAGACATAGTACACATTTTATAAACCTGGAAATCACATTTTGACTGGAAATCTTGCCCACTTTTCCTTGGAGAATCCTTACTCATACAAAAATAACCCTATTTTAATCCTTTTTTCCCTTACTGTCCCTCCACTTTCCTATATGCACTTGGTAGTTTGCTAGGCAATATTATACAACCCTATTCTACCAGATAGTCTACCAGCAAATACAATACATGATTGACCCGTAACAAAACCACAGATGCCCTCTGCATCTGAGGCCTAAATCTAGTACCTGAGGCCCTAAATCTGACACCCCACCATCCTTAATGTGGTGTCCCACTCCCCTAAATCTGCCACACTACCCCCCTAAATCTGGCGGCCCATCCCTCAAATTTCTGAAAGGTGTGACCATCCAAGTGGCTTAACAGGAACCCCCCAAAAAACACAAAATCCTCTTTACAGTGCGGAATGACAGTGAGTTGGCCCAGGTGATGTGTGCTGTTGATCCACACCATAACCAAAAAAAAAACTAGCATAGTATTAGAAGGTGGCAACATTCACCACCAGGGTCATCTTGCTGCATGCCTTCCAGGCCTAGGGTGGGCACGTAGGTGCCTCGCATGGCGTCCAAGTGGTGTGCCAACAATGTGGTCCCCCATTGAAGGCACTGCGAGCCATTAAAAACTTTGGGGTCAACAAGGATGATGTGAGCCTGTGTCTCTAGAGTGACAACAGGACACAAAGGTTTGTTAAGTAATTTGTATTCCTTGGGAAGAAGATACAAATTAAGTAACAAGGCAAAGAAAGAAAAGAAGCTATGTTTTTATTTTTTATTAACTCTACTGATTTATCTCTAAGCTGGTAAAGCTGAGGACAGGAGTGATGAAGTCTCAACAGTTCAACTCTAATGAGGACTGGAGAAGCTGTGTAAACACTAGCCTCCTCTGGATGACTCAACAGAGGGTCTCTTCTGGATGACTCAACAGAAGGTTCACTGGAATGATGAAATCAAGACCAGGCCCAAGATTTTTGAGGGAGTTGACCCAAGGCTCTGTAACTGGAAACCTATGTGGTTTGTTTAATGATAAAAACCACAGAAAAACAGGAGGAGTGATGAATGAGAGGGGGAAGAAACAGATAAGTAGTAGGGGTGGTTCAGGACCACCCAAAGAGGAGAGAATGAAACAGAAAGAGAAAGATTAGCAGGAGAGATGACTTACTGATAAGTGATGATGACACTGGATGCAGTGGGAAAATGACTTAGCAGTAAGGGACCTCTGGATTCCTGGTGAGTGATCTGTTCTGGTTCTGGTTGATGTCTGGTCTGAGGTTGAGAATTTTCACTGGGCTCTGATTATCCACCAGTGGGATTAGAGTTAAATTGAATATATTCAATTTGAGCTAGAAAATCATTCTATTTTCAACCTTAATTATTTCAGGCATTCATCACAACTATATGACACATCATGCATTGAGCATGGGTAGAAAAATGAGGAGAATATGATGAAAGAGTGTATTCATTCTTATGAAATATATATTTAATAATAAAAATTCTTTATTTTAAGAGAAAAATGAAATGATAAATAAATTTATTTATTCACAATTGAAACCTTTTGGACAGGCTTGCTTTCTCTAAGGCTGACAGATGAGCCAACCATGATCTGGGGGGCAACGTGTTGCCCTGCCCAGCCAACTGTGTAGTTTAGTAAATTATAGGGATAATGGGAAGCACCAAGACAGCTCAATAAGATTAAAAAGGATTATTCAAAAGCCACACCATGCACCCATCCACATGGTGTGACAAGCCACTGTTGAGGTACAAGTTAGTGTGCTACCATGATGTATCACCTCAGTTGAACCATGACCACCACTGCCCAACTACCATGGCAACCACAAGCGTCTGTAGCCTAGTTGGTTAAGGCAGCACTCTAGAATGTGTCTCAGCTTAGCTGAGGTCGTGGGTTTGAGTCCCACCAGACACATCTTCATTTTCACAGTCTCTACAGCCACAGCATGTGACACACTGCTATTGACTCAAAATATGGATTAAATATATTAAATTGAATACTAGTGGAGTCCCAAATACTTGGAAAGACCCATGAAATATTCCCAAATCCTCTTTAACAGACTTAAAATTCTGCCCCTTTCTCCTCTGAAGATTTTTCCCCAGCTCACAATTATCAGGATCCAGCTCATTCAGTACTTGCCACCAGTTTCCACAACCAGTTTCCAGCCTTATAATCTACCTCCACTGAGTCTATCCCTTTCTTTCTTGGTCAAAAAAGCTCCTCCAATCCACCCTTCAACTTCCACTTTGTCCTTTTGTGTAAGGATAGCCATTGCAGAAATTTTTATCAAACATGATTCTTGTTATCCTCTATCCTCCATTATTCACTGTTAACTTAAAAACACCTGTTTATCAAGCCTCAGTTTGCCAAAAACACCCCTGCTAACCAGGGATTGGCCTTAGAGGGAACCATAAACACCCCGGATTTCAGGACCCAGCTCTTTTTTTTACTCTTTTTGTCAATTTTGTGTGCTTCTTTCCATAAATTCCAGCTAAAAACCTTTACAAATGACTAAACCATGTAAAAAACTCCAAAAACCTATCTTTTTTTCTTTATTTTTAAATTTTTTTTGAAGCCCTTGTAGCTAGAGGAATATTATTCATGACATCAAGTTTGCTGACAAGATCACTGAAACTTTAACATGGTAGACATTGAGCAAAGAAAAAAAAGGGAGCTTCAAGATAGGAAGACATGTTAACCATGTCTTCCAAGGCAGGTTTTCTTCCCTAGGGTGTGACTTGCCTGGCTTCAAGTTGGAGCTCAGGACACCACCTTTTCTCAAAGATGGCAATAGTGGCTTTGAAAGTAGACTCTGATTGGCAGGAGGATTGTTTTTCAGAATATAGAAAACATGACATTTTGAAGGGGTCAGTTTCAATTTTTGGAGGAGGGAAGTGAAAAATATTAACTCTATTCTTCCTGCATTCATTCACAAAAAAAATTGAATGAATTCAGGCAGAAGTATTTGCATAAATTAGTTTCTGAAAAGTGGCCTTCATGCTTGCACAAATCAACTTTGAAACCCAATAACATCAATCATATGTTACTATAACTAATCTCAACAATACTTTACTAATATTGATAATTTGTTACCCAAAATACCAGAAGTATAGCAAGATACGTATATTATTAAGCCTTCAAGATTTTTGATGCAGATGAAAACCAGTATTTGATCAACTAACGTGAAGCCTTGGAAGACAAGGCAGTCTCAAATTCTTTTGTGAAATGATCTATTGAGTAAGCAAAGACAAGATTGAAGAAATGTTTCCAAGAATCTGATTCTCGGCCTTGCCAGAGAACGTAGACCCAATCATAATTCATGTCGTTTTCCGTCCAGTATTTAATGAACCTCCAAATAATTGGATATCTCATTTTGCTGCTGACATCACCAAAGCCCTCATGACTGTGTAGATTGAGTCTGGTGTAGTCTTCAAAGCACCTCACGGCGTTTTGGAAGGATTGGATTCTGTCAACCGGCTGCTCTTGTTGATTGCCGTTGGGTAGGATTGTGATGATCATGTCGACAAGGATGATGTAGATGACGAACCAATCATTTATTTTTGGTAAGATCTGATAGACGGAATTAGGTGATTCACGTTTGATGGTATCATGGAACCATTTATTTGCGGAGCCAAAATTGATTCCCAGTCGCCTCTGATAGACTGCCCTCCAAGTCATCAAGTTGTTGAGACACTTTGTGGCTTGCTTTGCTGCAATATCTGAAGCTTTTGGGCTCCTTTTGCCATCAACCTTTTTTGCCAAGCGGCTTGAAGCATTAACTTTACTAATAAAGTCCAGTGGGTTATGATTGAGTACCAACACCGGCAGCTGACCCCCACCACTTGTGTCCTTCATTGCTTCTTCAAAAATTTTGTGCCACCTATCTTTGAAAGGCTGTCCGTCGTCGAGAGCGGCAGCGAAGACATCTTGATGAAAAACTAATTGATATTCTGGTTCCTCCTTCTTGTTCATGGGAATATGATCTACTGCTGCTCTTATGTCCGGCTGGATGATTTCTTCTTCTAGTTGCACCAGGGGTAAATCACAGCTTTCCATCAGGGGTGAATCGATTTCCATCGGGTGTGAATGGATTTCCATCGGGGGTAAATGGATGTCATGAGGACTGGCCACTGACCACCAGACGTGGTCTTCCATCGCGCGGTCAAAGTCGATTCCTGGCAGGTCTGTCCAACGCAGTAAGGGCTCCGATGTGGGGATGGTGGTGGAACAACAAGGTGAAGATGCATGATTGGGTCGAGGGGACAGATGGTGGTCGGAGCTCAGCAATGTGGATTTGGCAGTTTGCTCCCGGAGCATCAGGTTGTCCTCCCCGCTCCAGTCAACCATGTGATCATTTAAGTGCTCAAATAATAGCCCATGCAGGTCTGCCCTGCATCTGATGGCCAACTCCGTCACGACGATCAATAGCATTGCGATAGTCTTCATGTTGGATAATCAGTTCGACGTTGCAGATCTTGTAATGAACAGGACTAGAACAGCCCAACACGAGATGTGAGATGTTTGAGGAAGGATGAGGAGAGTCCTCCCACTACATAAAATACATAATTAGGAGGTCCGCGCAGGTTCAGGCCGGGGAAATTTTTCGCCGCCGGGAGTGTGCAGCTGGGCGGCCCTATCAGCTGGAGCGCCGGGAATCGACGTGACGTATTTCATTTGCGCCAGCTGGTCGGGTGGGGCATTTGTGCAGCAAGTCGGAACGGATTTTTAATCCCAGTTTTATCTACAGATTAAGCGTTCCCGGCCATGGAGAACTATGGAGAACTGAACAGTTTCAAGGAGCTCCATGTACATATCTATCTTGGTCGATACCAACTGTAACAATCGAAGTAACATGCGACTTATACTAACGGTTATTGTGATAATGACGTAGTTTTTGTCATTAATAATTGACTGTGTTCTTAGCAATGATGAGGTATCCTTGTGATCATGCCTTGGGCAGATGGACATGTGAGTGACCCGCAACGCCCGTCCCTATACGCCGAACCCTGGGAGCTCTGGGCAGCAGCAGCAGCGATATTTGTGCGCATGGAGCGAGCCTGGCGTAATGTTAGCATCGGCGATAGCCTGCGGCCGATGGAGAAACGCCTTCGTTTCTACAAATATTGACAGGCATATCTATAGGCGCAGTACCGCACGCGCAGGTATCATCTCCACCTCACAAAGCTCCTCAGCGCGCGCGCGCAGTGGCGAGGGGATCATAGCGTCGCGTACAGGCGACGTGAGAAGCCGATATGAACAACTTGCTCATCATATGCTTTGCTACGCTGCGCCGGCCTGGCGCGTTTGTCCATCCACTCCCCACCGTGTCTCTCTCTCTCTCTCTCTCATTGATGACCGGCTAGGTAAGCCTCCAGATGTTCTTACACACACACACTCCGACAGACGCGCCAGACACATGCCGTCTTTCGTCATCTATATCCGTCCCATCGTGCCTCTTTCCAACCAAAAAAGATAAAGATGAAGGTGTGTTTGTGTGTGCGGAAAGTGTCAAGAAAGTGGTCTGCAGTATTGACGCAAAAAACAGGGGAGTGGATGAAGCGGGATGAGAAGAGACGACGTTTGTGAGCCAAGAACAGCCTGTCAAGAGCTAGTGACGGGAGGAGGGGGGGGGAAGAGGAGCTGGACGAGGGCCATGAGGGGCACATGGTCGGAGGGCTCGATGCCGAGGCGCGGGAGGCCGGGCAGCAAGGCGGCGGTGCGATGGGAGGGCAGCAGGGCCAGGACCTCGGCGTGGCAGCGGGTCTCGGCGGGGCCGGGGGTGAGCACCCATATGTAGTCCAGGGTGGCGCGCCAGAGCGGCGTGAAGTTTGCTGGCCATCAAGAGGGCGGTCAGTACACACACATAGCGTCCCATGGGATGGATCGCCGCGCACTCACTCCACATCGGCTCGAACAGTCCCGCGCCCTCCGCATCCTCCTCCGCCCGTTCCGACCCGCCCTCCTCCGGCGATCGTCGGTCCATGAACCGGTTGCCGTCTTCCCCCGCCATCCGATGGCCCCAATGGCCGTACAGACTGCGCCACTTCTGCGGGCCGACCAGCGCGCGCAGTTCCGGCAGGGTCAGCAGTCCGTCGGCGGCGGTCGCGGGGCGGACGTCCTTGAAGACATGGTCCTCGTCGCCCTCGTGGGTGGTGTAGGAGTAGTGGTTCGTGGTGTGGGTGAGGAGGTCGACGGACTGGTGGACGAGACGGGAAGCCTGCAGCAAGTCGAGCTGGGACTGGGGCATGGGTGCGCCGCAGAGCAGACGGTAGGAGGGGCCGGCGGGCTGGTCGTTGAGGTCGCCGGCGAGGAAGAGGGGCGTGTTCGGGGCATGGAACTGCTGCTGGAAGCCGCGGAGGGCCCGGACCAGGAAGCCGGTTTGGCGCGCGCGCTCGTACGGGTACCGGGGATGCCAGAAGAGGTGCGCGGTCCCGACCACCAGGCCGGCCCGCGGAAGAGGGCCCCCCAGGAAGTGCAGCCCCACCACCAGCCCCACGTTCCGCGTCGCCCGGCTCAGCCCCCGTCGCCCCTCCCCCATCTCCTCCTCGTCCAGTCGCACCCTCCTCCGCCCCGTCCGCCCCAGCTTCGTCCGCTTCCAACCCACCATCAACCCGTGCTGCTTCCCCGCCGTCTCGTACCCCCCAATCTCATACTCCATATCGTACCCTGCTTCCGATAACACCCGTGAATGCTCCGCCACCCGATCCACTTCCTACGTCATCTCCATCACCTCAGTAAGTTGCCCCCCCCCTTTCACTAAACTGATGCGAGCTTGCCTGTAAACAAAACACATCCGGCGCGTAGTCCAGGATCTCTTGCGTGATCGTGGGCCCGCGGTCCTTCCACTTCAAGCAGTCGCTGCCGGGGAACAAGCTACGACGGACGAGACACTGTGCCAAGATCTATTCCGACAGAAAGAAAAACCCATCACGTGGTTTGCTCTGCTGGCGCTCGTTCGTGGGGGGGGGGGGGGTCACCCCAGGCTCACGTTCCAGGTCATGATTTTCAGCGAACATGTGGTGGAGCCTTCATCGGGCGGGTGGCTGGGGTGAGCGGGGCTCAGATACGTGAGGGTCCTGGGAGCATACGCCGGTTTCGGCTGCGTCCAAGCCGACGATGATATCGTTGTGGCGGTCGTTCCAGCAGACTCGTCTTGCAGACTAGCAGCGCGTTCTTTCTCGGCTTTCTTCTGCGCCCTCGCCCGCCGCTTCTCTTCGATCTCTCGTCCCCGCTGCTGCTGCTCCTCGTTGTTGTTGTTGTCCATGTTTCTGTTCCAATCGTCGTTGTGGTTGATTGGGTCCTTTCTGGCGAGCTGCTCTTTGGAGTACTACAGACCCGCGTGGATTATGTAATCCATTTCTTGTGGCACAGTGTAAATTAATCATTTGCACAATGCCACTACTATTGAACATCATGTATAAGGGAGCTTGTACCAGAAAACAATAATGGGCTTGACAAAAAAAAAGGTGATTGACATAGTAGTAACAACAGGTTTAAGATTTATAGGGGATGAGGAGCTGATGTAGAGCGCGGATGTGGCTGGTTCCGGCCTTACAACAGCCGCCAAGGACGATGGTGTTCCAATGGGGGGAGACAGAGTGAGCGATATGGAGGAGTTGTTTTGCCCATTCCTCTGGGGAGATAGGAGGGGAAGTGGTAGACCAGTTGCGGGTGATGGTATCGTATATTTGGCCGCCGTCGGGATAGAGCCATAGAGAGACATCTTGAGAGGGGTGGTGGGACCATGCTTGGAGGATGGAGGGGAGATGATCGAGTTTGGTGCAGTTGATGCCGATAGCGGAGGGGCGTGCTAGGAGGGGATGGGGGGAGAGGGCGGCTCTCAAGACGTTGCTTGGGGTGTCACCGGAGGGGAAATGGCCATTTAAGGTGGCGGGGAAGACGAAGCTGATGACGAGAGGTTTCTCGGGTAGGTAGGGATGGTTCTGGAGCAGTTTCTTGTAGGCCAGTCGGATGGCGCGGGTCTCGATCAGACTGGGGATGGTCTCGAAGAGCAGCATGTCCAGCTGCGCCCATGTCGTTCCCCCATCCGACCCGTATTCCTCCAGTCGCCCATAGTGGAACTCTTCCAGCGCTGCCTCCGTGTCGTATGGCCTTGGATACTCGCCCGTGTACTCCTGCCCCGGGGTCAGCGTTGCGCCGTATGGCCCCAGCGAGAGGGCTACTTGGGTGCCGGCCTTGGTCAGCGATGCTCGTGCTAGTGTGACTGAGCTTTGGAGTAGTTTGATGGCTTCTTCTCGGGTGGTGTTGGTTAGTTGTTGGATCGTTATCACTTTGTCAGGGAATGTGTCCAGGACAAGTCAATCTCCATCCTCCACGTCTCAACTCACAACATGGTGGCAGATATGCTGACCAAGCCTCTGTCTCGCATGCTTCTGGAAAAAAACTGCCTTCTCATTGGTGTTGTTTGATTGTTTGTTGGTCATCAGCTCTTTCCAGTTTTGCCCATAGTGGTTGGTTGCTGAGTGGTTGGTGGTGTTCGTCCTTGAGTGTTGTTCCTTGTCCGCCATCGCACAGCAGAATAGTACTAGTCCTTTCAGTAGTCATGCTACTACTCCTTCAGTTGGTTGGGTTGCTTCTCTTCGCCCTTTCCTTCTTTCCCTTCAATCACCCATCCACTCAGTTTGCAGTACACTCAGATCATCATCATCAGCCACCCTTCAGTCACTTGGTGTTTGTTCTCATCGATGCACTCAGAAGGTAAACAAACAAACACAAGAAGAATAGATTAGAAATGAAATGAAAACTGACTCAAATACCCAGCGATCTTATGTTTGCAAACCACTCTCACATGCACTTTGCTCAATCGTCAGTCGAACAGAAAACAAATAATCCAAAACTACTACAAACTAACGACACTCTCAATCAATCAACAAAAGACTCATCCAGCAAGGGAAAGCACTCCCCTTTACAGCACTCGCCCAACCACCCACCGTAACACTACCACGACTAAAAGCTATCACAACAGGTAAACAACCTACTAAATACAAACTAATAATATAACTACTGACTCGCTCCCAAAAAGGCACAAACCCTCAATTCATAGACGCACTCCTTAACCTCCAGGAAAAACAAGAAAACCCATTACTCCAACACACAGACTCATGGCTACGACAACTCCTCTTCCCAAACTCGGACCAGGAACTCACCAGGAAGGCCCTCTTCTACGGCGACGACACCTGGCTCCGTCTCTTCCCTTCACACTGGTTCAACCACACCGATCCCGTATCCAGCTTCTACGTCTCCGTCAGTCTCCTTCCCTCCCTTTCTCTCTTTCTCTCTCCCAACAAACACTCATCTGACGAAAAAAAAGAGATATGGTAGGACACTGAAATCGTCGATCATAACGTCACCAGGCATCTCGACCATGTCCTCACTCCCAACAACCACTACTGGGATATCCTCATCCTCCACTATCTAGGCCTCGACCATGTCGGCCATCTAGGCGGCTCACAATCGTAAGCATCACCTCAATCACCTAAACACACCCAGACAAGTATCACTCATCTCATCATCATGCTGCTACTTCTCAGCCCTTTGATGGGCCCGAAACAGGAAGAGCTAGACATGGCGTTGGCCCGCATCTTTAACCATATCTCTCGGCAAGATCGGGAGACCAATCAAAACACCCTGCTTGTCGTCGCTGGCGATCACGGCATGACCGATGCCGGGAACCACGGCGGCTCCTCAATTGAAGAACTCTCCACAGTCCGTCTCATTTTTCACAAAAATAAAGTTTGCTTTTAAAAAAAGGGACCTAACTTCTTTTCATAGGCTCTGCTGCTGGCCTCACCATCATTCAATCATGACGCAAGAGATACTCCGATCAGACCACAAGTAATCCAGCAGGTAGACATCGTGCCGACGTTGACGCTGCTCTTTGGCACGGGCATCCCGCCCGCAAGCATCGGAGTCGCCATCCATTCGGTTCTGGAACTGGCCTTTGGCCACGGTGATACTGCACAGACCCGCATCGAAGCCGCGCTCAAGCAGAATGCCATCCAGTTGCTCTCACTGCTCCAACAGGTCCTTGGGGGTCGAATCGCGGCTGTCTCTCAGCTCTTGTCTCTCGACCCTCATCATCACCACGGTGATAGCTTGCAAGATATTGTCGGAAGCTTGGATGTAAACCAGATCAGAACTGTTGGTGAGATTTCGTGGAGATATTCTTGTCCAAAGGGCGGCCAAATTTAAGAGTGACTTGATGCATTCCATACAGCTTCTGCGCACCACTCAACAGTATCTTTTGACACGATTCTCGGGCCACAATATGCCGATGATAGTCGCAGCACTGGTCATTATGACCATCGGGACGAGCGGGTTGGTTTATCAAGCGTTCCGGGGAGATGGTGTGATGATGATGCGCAAGCGGGACATGGTACTCGTCCTCCTGGCCCTGCTTCAAGTCGCGAGCCTCGCCTCGACCAGCTTCATCGAGGAGGAACACGAGGCCTGGTTCTTCCTCGGCGCCTCATCCCTCCTCTTCCTCGCCGCCCTCGCACCCTCTCCTACCCAATATCATTATCTCCTCGGCGCGCTCTTGGTCCGTATCTTGCGCGGCTGGTCTCACAATGGTCTGTCTGGGTCACTTTCCTGGAGAGAGGGGGCTCGTGTTATTAACCCTATGGCGTTCTTTTTCATAGGACAAAAAGCCGGCGTGGATAATAGTATCTCTAGCTTTTTGCATGCCAGGTCCCCCTTGTTATGTCATTTGCTAGACCCGATTGGGATTTACTACTTGTTCTCAACGATGAAGAAGGAGGGTGGAGGATGGATCGGAAAGGCTTTGATGATCGGAGCGGGAATATTGAGCCTGACGCCGATGAATCGACCGTTCTTGTATCTGGACGAGTGGGGGTACGGGTTGGAGGGCCGGGAGAGGCGGCCACGGATGGTTTATGGATTGTTGGCGGCGGGAGTGGGGCTTCAGATGGTGGTGGCTCGGCGGACGATGCGGGAGACGTTGTGGCTGGCGCTGTTGGTCCTCCTTCGGTCGCTAACGCGGAAAGAAAACTATGCCGTGCTGTGGCTCGCCGTGGCGGCCGTGCACCTCTCCAGAACTCTCCATCGATCCCCTGTCCACCATTCTTCGGTCGTCCAAGACACGTGGCTGCTCTTGGTCTTTGCTAAAACGTGCTTCTTCGCCTTGGGCGGCTCGAATTCGTTGGCCACGTTAGTGTTTTCTTGTATATTCCTTTTTTTTTTTTGTTAGGAGGAGATTGACAGGGTGTTGGGAGAGGGTGAATAGGGTGGACCTGTCGAACGCGTACAACGGACTGGAAGAGTTCTCGATATGGAAGGTGGGGGCGTTGACGTTCTTGTCGAACTTCTCCGGGCCGATGATTGTGGCAACGGGGCTATTACTAGACCATGATAGTCGGAAGAGCCAGAGGGTTGTGTTTCTGGGCTGGTGCTTCCAGAGCCTCGTGGTGCTCATGATATCCGTCGTCAGCGCCGCCTTCGTTCATCACCTCTTCGTCTTCTCCGTCTTCTCCCCCGCCGTCCTCGCCGCCTTCGTCTGGCTTATCGGCTTCCTCGCTGCTGTCGCCCTGCTCGCTTTCGTCTTGTCTCTCTTCCCTCATTGATGTTTTTTTTTTTTTTTTTTTTTCGATCGCCGCTGATCCTGCTCTCTACTGCTCGTCGACTTTGGGCGCTGCGGTTGCCTGCTTTTCGCCGCTCTCATCGCCCTCGTTCAACTCCTCTCTCATCATCGTCCGCACGCGCTTGCACTCAATCAACAGTGTGCGCACTCACATGGCCCCAAATGCTTTCTCATGCAACCGCATTTATTGCGTCACAGCAAGCTGGAGTCGCGTCTCCTGGGAGGAAGGCATCGGCACCGGTATTCATGCTGCTATGCCATCGCTCTCAACTTTCTTGTCTGCTATATCTCGAGAACTTGTAGTGGCTGGGAAGCCTGGTGCAGATTCATTCAACACCATTGTTGGTCTTGTGTTTGTGAATCCCCAACAGCCTGTTCATGTTCTCCCACTTGCAGAGGCCGCCAAATGTACAATGTACCCTGGGCCCCGGCTCCATAGCGCATCATCCTCTGTGGGCCAACAGGCGTTTTTGCTTTTATGGGAGAATGTGAGGCTGTTGATGATGCTGAACCATATGGGATAATATAGGACAGTTCACATAGGGCAATTT
>SMGU01010624.1:0-16358 GCA_004348175.1 Puccinia novopanici
ACGGAAGTTCAGAGAAAAAGTAAGAGTCGAGAAAAAGTAAGAGAAACGGAGGTTCAGAGAAAAAGTAAGAGTCACGGAAGTTCAGAGAAAAAGGGAGTTGAAGTGATGACTTCCCCAGAAGCATCAATTTCAATCAAACAAGCCTCTTGAGATTTTCTTGTAGCATTGGTGGATGGCTTCAGAGAAGAGAAGCTCCGTTAAGCTTGGCGAGATCAGGGGTAGCAGATTTATAACACTGACCGATCGCCTAGCAAGGACAAGTGCCAGGAAGACAATCCAGTGGTACCTGTGAGAATAACGTAAAGGGTGGTGAGGCTGGCGCAAGCGTGGACATGGGTGACAGCCATTGCCAGCGGGATGCAGCCAAGGACATCAGTTGTGAACCCTGTGAAGAAACAAGAATGGGTTAGTTCGTCTCAAAAGAATAAAAAACCAATTCGGCAAACTAACCAAACATTATGTACTCAGTGCCAGGGTGGTTAAAAGGACTCAGTTTGGGAGTGGTTTGAACCTGGCAATGATGCAACAGGGTGGGGAACGCCCTGGATAGGAGTAAGAAGCGATTATTACTTGGACCGTAGCCAAATCTTCCAAGCGGTTATAAATGCCAATGGTGACCACAGTGCCACTGCTTGAGGAGATTGCTAGACCAAAGAAGCCGATGCGACTGGTGGATAACCAGTTTTGGTTGAGAAGCTAGAAATAGAGATGGAGGCCAATGATGGATAGGAACCAAGCCAACGTCAGCTACAAGTGAGAGGAAGGAGATTGATGATGTGGGGTCAATGGTATTTGAGAAGTGAGGGATTCTTCCCATTACAGTTGGTTCACTCGATTGTGGTTTTTTTTGGTATGCAATGAGTGACTCACAGGATGATACCCCAAGATGACAATGGACTATTTGATGTGCTTGAAGAAGTGGATAGATTTGCATAGCAAGACCGTCCAACCAGCCCCATTGTGTGTATCCTGGGCGGGACGAGTGGTCAGAAACTCAAAAATGGGGTCCACTCCAAAACTGCTGATACATATATAGCATTGGGCCGGGCTTGGGTTGGCCCGACCATTGATGTCCACCAAAGGGTACGCGCATACATTTGGGTGGACAGTCCATTATAATGTACACGCCTACATTATAATGGAAATCAATTCGAATACAATCATTGTCCATCAACATGTATGTGTGTGCATTATAATGGTGGACATCAATTGGAATAAATGTACACGCGTACATTATGATGGACATTGATTGTATTCCAATCAATATGGTGTATTTGTCAGATAGTAACAAGCATGGGTTGTTGGAATCAAGTGCGGAGAAATTATTTTCTTAACAAAATGTGTCAACACAAGCGGAAACCATCATTCCATTTCCGGCAATGCAGAAAGGAGGCAGAATTGGCTGAAAGAAATGGAAATTGGATGACAAGGACTAGAGAAAAGGCACAACATAACATAAAAACGGATTCCTGTTCAGGCCGCAGATGTAGATGATATAGAACGCTAACAATGATTTATTTAACATATTTAAATAAAATTTCACTTCCATTGGGATAGTATAAGAGAACGTCTCAAACATTAATTTCTTGGTTTTTTTTGTTGGAAGTCCCTCTACTCGTCCCTCCTTCATCATTCGCATGTTTGCTTGCTCGCTGGATTTCAGGATCTGTGGATGTATCTTGACCAATTGTTTGTTGAAGTAAGCGGCAGTATTCATCGCAATGGGTCAATTGAATGGGTCCCATGTCCACGGGGGCCCAGTTTATATCTGAGAGAAGATTGGGATTTGGGTGATGCCACATAGATTCTGGGTCGTGAGACAGTGTGGAGGAGGTATTTGGTGCAGTGATGGCTGGCAGATTTGCTGAGGTATTAGTAGCCAAATCAGAAAATTGGGTGGAAGTGGAAGATTGAGGCATCGAGGTTTGTGAGACGGGAGGTAGAGTATGATGCCTGTATGTCCCAGTGTTGGTCTGAACAAATTCGAGGAGAGATGCCTTCTGGTGGGGTTCGAGGTAACTGCCATAATGCGAGAGCTAATTTGGTCGTCAATTGAGTTTGTTTGTTGATACCTGTTGGAAGGATTTGGTGGGATGCTCGAGGAGGATCTGGCTAGAGGGAACAGTGCTAATGGCAGAGATGAATTTCGGATTTTTGGGATTCCACCAATGGTAGTGGAGGCCTCCGAGTGAGAATGTGGTTGACCATGTCATAAATTAGTTCCATGTTCAACATTTGTTTAACTCGGATAAGATCGATGGCGTGAATTTTCAACACGATCCAACAAAATAGGAACTGTAATTGATGACAGAAATAACCAAGTTGTTAGGAGAAAAATTATTGTCAATCAGAGTTTAAGAAGGTGATCGGTTTCTTCTAACATTCTGATTTCCTTGTTGTCCTGTTGCATATTTCAACAACATTGATTGGGTCCTCCACGCAAGTTGAATTGGGTAAATACCCATCATGCCAGAATTGATCATTCGTTCCATGATTTGCGAGATGTTGACCTCTACTATAATTGATGAGTTGGTGGCTGTTTCAGGGGGTTTGTCTGGATCATATAATTTGATGATTTTGACTTTCAGATCCCGACTCCAGTAAGGGGGGTCGCATTGCTGAACATAAAGATACAATCCATGATCCCTCCTATAAGAATTTCATTTAGGTCAGACATCATGTGTGTTTGCCACTGAAACCACCGAAATCAAAGGGCACACAAAAGGAGATCAGTGTTACCTTTCATTCCATATGGCCTCATTTTCAGACAAACACTGGGCCGCCGTCTTAAGCTTGAGGACTTTGAAAAAATTTTGAGAAGAAGATGCCATGATTTCGAGAGTTTCTAGATGTTGCCTTCTAATTTCAAACTATTTTAGCCTATGTCACTTAGAATTAATTCACATGTAACTGCTGAGCTTATCAATCAGCAACGTCTCCCAGCAAAATGTGGCTGGCACGAGGGGGCAAACCTTAATCTCATCTTGTTGCTGACAAAGGCCCTAAGTAAACTGGCCTATTGATGATGTCATTGACATCATCACGCGCCTGCTTTATTTCATTCATGGCCAGCTTAGGTCCTATGACATCATTTCTTTGAGAAAACTTAGTCAACCCGTTGCCAACGTGACCTGGGCAACTAAACACAGTATTATGTAAGCCAAAAGTCTCAGTGAAAAAAAATGAAATTTATGACATCATTGCTGATCTTTGAACTCGGTTTCTTGACTATCGAATTCTGGGATAATCGCTCATTGAAATATGTGCCACTCATATTGATCAGGATGTCCTTAAACCCCAGGAAAAAATATTGAACTTGTTTGAAGTAATACCGCCTTTGAACTTCTCCTGGACAATGCTGGCCACTGCTCGTGTGGCAAGGCGTGATACTCTCACATCTATGAACACCCCTTGGGGACAAAAAATCACCTCAATCCAAGTCATTCCCACGTATGAATACAGCCCCGGTGGTAAAAAGTTCCAAGGAGCCCTGATGCAAACCACCTGCCCTGGACAGTTGGATTTGTATGTTGAGGCATCCATGAGCAAACTGGCAATCACGAGGAAAGAGGGATCACCACTCTATGATGAGATTCAGCCCTTCCTTCAGCAGGTTTGTCAAGAACACTCTTCTCTCAATCAAATCTTGCCGAAAAAAACAACTAAAGGAACACAACTTCTGGATTTTTATAAAGTTACTACTCTCCAAGGAATTCAATTTCCAGAGAGTCGAGCCCATCATGGACAATGATTATGGTTTACATTGTGGGTCAATTTCGTATGGAACCAATAAATTTCTTTTGGAAGAAGGAAGCCATTGTTGAAGGGAATCCACCTCAAACAGTGAAACTACACTTTGAGCCACCTCAAGGAGTGGCAAATGAAGCGATTGGACATACCACCAATCATAATCTGCTGAATTTGGTCAAATTCCGAGTGATGTTACAAGGAGATCGTCTTAAATATTCCAAGGCCAAATCTCGTGATTTGTGTCCGGTTGGGGACATTGAATCCCACAAAGACGACCTGCATCGAGTTCTCCAGCAAGTATGTTTTCCCATGTTCCATGATCACCTACCCTGGGCTGGAAACAGTCTTTGGAGAAAAGTGGGTGCTTTGATTTTGCACTCTGATTCATAAGTATAAACTTGACCTGGTTATTCACCTTTAATCAATTTATTCCCAACAGGTGGCTTACATGGGATTAGAAGAAGTTGAGGAGCTTGCATCTGAACTAGCACATTTGTTTCATGAAATGGACACTGAAGAAGTTAAGGCAAGACTTGCTGAAGTAAGTTAATTCAAATGGGAAATGAAAAAGGTTTTGCTTGTTTAACCGACCAAAAGCTTACACTGGGATCACATTTTACCTGCTCACATAATAATAATAATAATAATAAAAAAGCTTACTGGCTGTAATCCTCAAGGTGTTCAGGTGTCCACAACGCAAGAGATTACAAGAGACGTTTTAGTGACACAATTTTTGGTTACGCTACCCACAAGCCAGGAAAAACTGAGGGAGGTGTTGTAAATCTGGATCTAACTCTTTATTTATGCATTGTTGTTGTCTCGAAATGTCGTGCAAACAATAAAAATCCAATCATCTGCCCAGACACACTTGATTTATTAATATTCTTGCTCTCAAAAGATATTTCAACTGAACGGTCAACAGAATCCCCTCTCTCTCCAAAGATATTTTCCACTCAACATTCAACTGAGTCCGAACACATTTGATCAGTCAACAACACTTCAACTCAAACAAAAACCAGTTGAATCCACTCCCCCAAAAACGAAGACAGATAAGTCAAACAATGAATAACCAGTTTTTTCCAGATAGCAATGCGGTTCAGGAGGTACCCCACTGGAGTCAAGCCAGCAATTCCACCATTGATTCACCCAAGGAGTTGCCTCAGTGGAGTGAGGCCAGTGCATCCACCATAGATTCTCCCAGGGAGGTGCCTTGTTGGAGGGGGGTGAGCTTATCCACTATTGAACCCGGACGTATCCAGGACAATTGATTATTACGCTGAACCCAAACCTATCCAGGATGAAGATTACGCAGAACCAATCCATGGTCAACCCAAAACTATGCCGGACGAAGATTACGCAGAACCAATCCATGGTCAACCCGAACCTATGCCGGACAAAGATTACACTGAACCAATCCATGGTCAACTCGAAACTATGCCAGACAAAGATGACACTGAACCAATCAATGGTCAACCCGAACCTATCCCTCAGGAATTGGAGAATGAGGAAGGAGTAGAGACTGAGTGAGTTGGCTTGAGATCAAGTTAAATATGAAACATTTTACATACAATGGAACAATGGAACTCATGGAGTATGTTGCTTTAAAGGGAAATGGTGCTGCCAAGTGGAGAAGACACCGCGAAATTTTTTGAAAATTTTGCCTTGGAGCTCATTGGCCAACTCATTCAATGGCAGGATTCCCTAAAAACTTGCAAGACAATAAAGAAGGGGGTCTGTCTCCAACTCCGCCCCAGCAAACCCAAGGAGAAAGCAGTAAAATCTTCCAGCTGGCTATTTCCCAGTTCTCATAACCGGCTTACAGCAGGGTTAGGTTCCCGACGACTTGGTAGGATCAAACCATCTGATATTAAATGTGGTTTCAAAGTTTTCAAACTAACAAATCCCATTTTCTATAACCGGTGATTTCAGCTCAATGCATTGCAGCTACGCAATGGATGGTCAAGATGTATAGGTCGAAGGAAGCCATTAACAATAGGTAATTTCGACTTGGACCTCTTTCATGTATTGTAATAAATCTGATAGATTGATCTATCATTGTTTTACAAATGAATAGGGCTCTATTCTACTAAAAACCACGCCTCTTTAGCCATGTCTCACCTGTAAAGGTAAGCCAATCCCTTATTTGACAATACCTTTAGTGAGAGTGAGGCCAACCACACAAAGCATCATTTGAAAATATTGTCTCTGGCATGCTAGAAATGCTGGAGCTTTGAAAGGATACTATAAATCTTGTAAGCCAAAAATATAGTTAATCTGATTTGCTAGAAGTACGTCTGATCCCAAATCATATCTCTTTAGTCCCCAGCAAGGAAGGCGTTATTTCATGGCAACATGGAAATTGCCATGAAAAGTGGTGAAATTTTGAAGGGACAGTGCATGCCCACTCATATTCCACCTGAACACCAGATCGAAAAAGTGAAACTGGGTGAAAAAAGTTTGTTTGTTTTAATAGTAGAAAAAGAAGTTAAGTGACTGATACTTTGTTTACCACAAAACAAAATCATTTTGAGCGTTGGCCCATGTTGATTCATAATTTCTACTGGTATCACAGACAATAGGAACACAGCTCTTGAGAAACATGGATCAACTC
This sequence comes from Puccinia novopanici, assembly GCA_004348175.1. Classification (NCBI taxonomy): domain Eukaryota; kingdom Fungi; phylum Basidiomycota; class Pucciniomycetes; order Pucciniales; family Pucciniaceae; genus Puccinia; species Puccinia novopanici. The sequence goes on from SMGU01010624.1 coordinate 6,362, forward strand.
AAGTTGTAAAAAAAGGGAACTGGGATTCTGATTATTGTAAGGCTGAACGTTTTTGGTTTCAAGCATTCCTTGATAACCACTAACCAAGGTTTGATTCAATTTTCAAGTGTAAAGGGTTCCCAGATCATTCGACATCACACCTGAATCGAACGATCTCGCAAGAAAACCTTCAAATCCCCATTTATTTACTGACGGATTGTGATCCTGCGGGATATTTGATCTCCAACAAGGTCCAATCTCAATTCCAGGTTGGACGGGCCAAGAGGATTGGCCTGTCACCATTCGACATGATATCGTGAGTTTGGATATCTCAACACAAACTTGTCATTAGTAAAAATTTTCACCAGGATGCTGCCTACAGATGGGATGTGCCAACCTCTTGCATCCAGCATTTGTCAGCTCGTGACTACATACTACTCAAAAGCATGTTGAATTGTCCACATATCCCGGAGGAACGCAAGTCAGTTTTCTTTCTTTGTATATGTTTTTATTCAATATGATTGTCACTTACATGTGTTTTGTCACACAGGGGGGAACTCAAGGAGATGCAACAGTCAAGCAAAAAATACGAGCTTGAGGTGATTTCTGACGTGCAGGTGGCTTTGGGTGAATGGGAACAAGATACTAGAGATTCCCCTGCCCTTATCAGATATATTATTCATAAAATTCGCACCCTAAATAAGTAATATACTTAGGGCATTAATAAACGTACCCGGTAAATCCGCGTTTACACCCGGTTTTTACGTCACCATGACGTAAATCCTGCTGCGCAGTAAACCCGGTTTTCCGCATTTACACCCGGTTTTTTTAACAATTTTTTTTGACAAAAATATTAACAATTCTCAGAGTTCAAACCATGAAATTTGGAATTTAAAAATAATACTAAATTTTGGATTTTTTCATTCCTCCAAAAAATGAAAAATACTTATTTTGGTGCGTACCTGGTTTTTTGCGCGTACACCCGGTTTTTTTGAGAAATTATTTCTTGTGATCAAAAAGAAGGAAAAATACAAAAAAAAGTATTATAACGCCTTGAATGATGGAGAATTTTTTGGTATTTTCAGATTAATTTTATAATGAAAATTAAAATTATTTTGGTGCTGTGTACCCAGTTTTTTCAAAAACCGGGTACACTGTCAAAACTCAATATTTTTGAATAATTTAAATATAATTTTTGCTCTTTTTTTTAAATTTTTGGTTGATTTTTGTTTATTTTTTGTTGTGATATGGGGATTTGAAGTTTAGAGAGAGAAATAGAGTGGAGGAAAAAAAATGGAGTTTGAGAGGGTTATTTAAAAAATTGGAAACAGTGGTTCTGGAGAAGGGAAAAATACAATAGTTTTTGTCTTTTTTTTATTTATTTTAGTTGAGAATTCGCTGTGCAATGTCAGACAGAGAAATAGAGTGGAGGAAAAAAAGGGGGGCTTGGAAATTTTTTTTAAAAAATCGGAGACGGTAGCACTGGAGAGGGGAGAAAATGATGAATTTTGGGTTTTTTTTTGTTTGGTTTGGTTGAGAAATGGCCATGCAATGGGGGTTGGAAGTTTGGTGGGTGTGGTGGCGGATTTTAGTTGTTGTGAGTGGTTTTTGTGGTTGTTGTTGGTTGTTGTTGGTGGAAATTGCATGAAAATGTTGCCTGGGGACTACGCGCATTGTCCCCTGCGCAAAATTTCATATTTTATGCATATTAAAAAAGCGGGTGTGCATGCGGAAAAGCGGGTCCGCTGCGCAGCAAAAAACCGGGTGTACACGCGGATTTACCGGGTACGTTTATTAATGCCCTATACTTATTGTCAAGTAAAAATAAGATATTTCTCACAAACATTGGATGGTCTGATTTTTTTTTCATATGTCACCATATGCATTGAGACATGCAAGAAATACAATCTTTTTTGAGAAAGATATATGGTCAATTAAGAGCGTGCTAAACTATGAGCTGCAAGTTTGTTCTCCATATTTCTGGGAAGTTTTCTGTCTTTGCCAAGAGGGTTGCACTGAAATAGAGGGGATGAATATAAAGATTTGCACAACTAATGGAATAATATTTCCAAACCCACCCTGATAATGGCCAGCCCCAAAAACATATATTCTTGATATGTCACATAACAAGATATTCTGCTCTCTCAACAAGAGAAAAATTTCAAAGTTTATTATATCTCCATATGCTGGTAAACATTGTTGAAATGACCTACATATATGGCTGGATACACTGAATGTGATGGCAAAAACAAACACAAAGCCCTTGCTTGTCAACCAAATGTTGCCAAGGGCGTGAATATTGCAAAGGGCATTCCATTGAATGCCCTTAAAACACAAAGCCCTTGCTTGTCAACCAAATGTGGCCAAGGGTGTGAATATTGCAAAGGGCATTCCATTGAATATATATTCAGTTATCGTGTGGAGTAGATGATAAAAGGATAGAAGTTCAACATTCTATTCACTCACTCCTCCCACCTACCGTTTAAACTAATCCTCCATTTATCTGTTGGCAATATGTCTAACACAGTCTGCCTCGGCCAATTTATTATTCCCCTGTCATGTCCTACTCATGTCTGCTTGCCAGAATTACCCCAGCTTGCCTTCCTCCAAAGAGGAACCAGCCGAGTTCATGTGTGGTACTCTAGAACATCCTTTGTAGATCTGAGTCAGATGGAGAGTTCATACATTGGACCACTCCTAGGGCCTATTGGAAGCTCCTCAACTCCAATATCTGAGGAGGGCATTCACCCTCATGATGATGCCATCATAAAGATCCGGGCATATCTAGTCACTCATAGTAGCACTGTTCCTCAGCTGAGGGGATGTATCTTCAGTCTGGCTCATAACAAAAATTTAATTTTAGAAGCTTTTGAAAAAGCACAGATTACTCTGACTCACATATGGAACTATGATCCCACAATATTCTATAATATACCTCAAACCACTCAAGCACAACACGAAACTAACTTGGTTGTAGACCCTAGGCTCTTCCAAACGGCACAAGCGCAATGTCAAACACCACTGAAACATCACCAAACCCAAGCGCTTCAATTCCTCATGAACAACGAATGTGCCAACACAGTTACGATCTTGAGGACTTCTGGATGGAGTGTGAGAATGACTGGATACGAGAGATATGTGACCACTCAAACCTAGAGAGGGATGAAAATGACGAGACTTCTCCTTGTCGTGGCTCCATCCTTGCTGATGACATGGGACTGGGGAAAACATTGACTACACTGATGCTTGTCCTCAGCACCAGTCATTTTGCACACGAATATCAACAAAATAATGTCTCCAATACCGCTTCGCCATGTTCAGCCACTTTGGTAATTTGCCCGCTGGGTACCTTGTCGAACTGGGCGCACGAAATTGATTGTCACTTCAGTCCAGGCTCACTCCCATATGTCGTGTTCCATGGCCCACAACGAGGCGGCATAACTAAGGAACAGATTAGATCATCGCTTTTAGTCCTGACCACCTATGAAATGATAGGACCCAGTGGAAACCCCCGCCACACCAACCAAATTACAATAGAGTCTTTGGAAATAAGTTGGTATCGAATTGTATTGGATGAAGCACAGTAAGTAAATTTTAAAGTCTCATGAGAAATCTGTCAAGGTGGAGGGGACTGACTGGAATGAAGTTGTTCATGCAGTACAATCCGCAATTCCAAAACCATCAGAGCAGCCAATATCCAGAATCTTCAAGCACAGCACATTCTATGTCTCAGTGGAACACCATTCCAGAATCGACTGACAGATTTTCAGAGCATAATCGGCCTGCTCAAGATGTGGCCATGGAACCAAGATTGGTTCTGGCAAGAGCACCTGGTGCCTGGGATGAATGTGGGGAACCGACATGCAATCCGGACGTTGAACAGCATGATGAGGATTATTTGCTTGAGGAGGACAAAGGACGCCATCTTGAATCTTCCGCCAAAGGTTGAACGGGCAATTGTGGTGAAAATGGGGACCCCATGGGAGGAATTCTCGAGGGATCTTCATGAAACATTTATACTCACCTTTTGACGACAGCGATATTCTGGCGAACCATGGCGTTCGAACGACTTCTTCCCACAACTTATGATGCTTCGACAGTACTGCAACCATCCTATGTACGCACGACATGTAATTCCAATTCCAACAAACCATAAATTTCGGTGGTGGGACTCTGGGAAGTTGGTGCATTTAGTTGATCACGTGAAAAGATTCCTGAATGGTGGTCGTGGCCTGGCACATCCAAAAGTAGTCATCTTTTCCCAATTTGTGCAGTTTCTGGAAACGTGAGTTGGTGATTATCAGTGCATGTTAAAATTAACCAGTTGTGCTAATGGGACTCTTTTTGTTGTGTATGAAGAATTTCATTGGCAATGACGGACAACCAACTGAATTCAACATCACTTGTGGGTGGTATGACTGCTCCCCAGCGGGACGAGAGCCTCATGAGATTTTGATCTGACCCAAACTGCAATATCCTCCTTGCATCGATTGAAGCAGCTGGGGTGGGAATTGATCTGAGGTGTGCTCAGAATGTCTATGTTATGGTGAGTTAGGTTCATTTATTTGTTGCACATGCAAAGGGGATGAACAAGTGGCATTTGCACTCCACAGGAGCCCACTTGGAATCCGGGGGTTGAGGCACAGGCAGAGGATCGTCTATACAGGCTTGGACAGGTGCATGAGGTTCATGTTTACAGGTATTATGCACAAGGGACAATTGAAATGAATATACACCATATTCAGAGGAGGAAAGGAGAATTGGCCTTGTACGTGTATTCAACACTGAGCTACCCTCAACTGGTTTGCAATAAGTATGAACAAAAACTAATCAGATTAAATGTGTTTGATTTTGTAGACTCAGTGTTCCATCACATGGGAATGAAGAATATGAATCTGCACGGCTGTTAATGAGTGACTTGACCAAATAATTTGTATTAAGACACTTGATTGACTTGTACATTTAATCTTTGACCCAATTTTTGAGAAATATGCCCAAATGTACGCCTGTACATTTACGTGGACAAAGATCTAAGCTGGGGTGGACTGTCCACCCAAATGTACCCGCTTAGATTTTTGTCCACCTAATTGTACGGGCGTACATTTTAGTGGACTGTCCACCCCAATGTACGGGCTTACATTTGGGTGGACAGTCCACCTAATTTTACACCCGTACAATTAGGTGGACAAAAATGTAAGCCCATGCTTTTAGTGGACTGTCCACCCCAATGTACGGGCGTACATTTGGGTGGACAGTCCACCTAATTGTACACCCGTACATTTTAGTGGACTGTCCACCCAAATGTACGCCCGTAAATTGGGGTGGACAAAAATCTAAGCGGGTACATTTGGGTGGACTGTCCACCAAAATGTACGCCCGTACATTTGTGTGGACTGTCCACCCAAATGTACCCGCTTAGATTTTTGTCCACCTAAATGTACGGCTGTACATTTGCGTGGACAAAATTCTAAGCCTGTAGCCCGTACATTTGGGTGGACTGTCCACCAAAATGTATGGGTCTACATTTGGGTGGACCAAAATATAAGCCGGTAGCCCGGACATTTTGATGGACTGTCCACCCAAATGTACGGGCGTACATGTCGGTGGACTGTCCACCAAAATGTACGCGCGTACATTTAGGTGGACACAAATCTAAGCAGGTACATTTGGGTGGACAAAAATCTAAGCCCGTATATTTTGGTGGACAGTCCACCAAAATGTACACCTGTACAATTTGGTGGACAGTCCATTGGGTGGACAAAAATGTAAGCCCATGCTTTTGGTGGACAGTCCACCAAAATGTATGCCCGTACATTTTGGTAGACTGTCCACCCAAATGTATGCCCGTACAATTAGGTGGACCAAAATCTAAGCCCGTAGCCCGGACATTTTGATAGACTGTCCACCCAAATGTATGGGCGTACATTTGGGTGGACAAAAATCTAAGCCCATACATTTGAGTGGACTGTCCACCAAAATGTACGCCCGTACAATTTGGTGGACTGTCCAATAAAATGTATGGGTGTACATTTTTGTCCACCCACCACCAAAATCTAAGCCCGTACATTTGGGTGGACAGTCCACTCAAATGAACGGGCTTAAGTTTTGTCCACCCAAATGTACACCCGTACATTTTGGTGGACAATGTTGTCTGATGGAAATCAGGAAAGAACTATTACAGGTCCATCTTCACATAGACGTGAGATACTGTCCATGATCACATGGACGTGAGATACCTAGCACATCATTTCATGAGATACCAAGACTGAGAACAACTCAGGCTCAGAATGGAAACACCCGAGCCATGTTGAAAGTATGAAACTTGATGATGACAACAACTGCATCATGCATCTACGCGAGCAACCATCCCCCATTAAATAACCTTTGTCACCAGAAAAGCAATTATTAGCCTGCTGAGCAAATAAGATAGATTGTGGGTGCACAACCAAACGCAGTGATTGAATGGGGTTGCCACAACACACCCTCTTTTTCCCTCCTGTTTATAAATACTGCCCCTCTCCCCATCATTTCTTGTCCCTCATCCACCCACATCCCCCACAATTATTCCTTTTCCATCCTACATCCCAAAAAAAAACCCCCCGTTGATCCACATATCCACCCTTTCACAATACTCAAATATGTCTAACCCAAGTTCTCTTCCGACTGCCACGCCAAATGCCGAACCTGCTCCTCCAGAAAACGCCACCAGAACTCCCCTTCCTGGTTAGTCTTAATTTTTAATCCTTGTCATTATTCCAATCAACTGATTATTATTCATGAATATATAGGAGATTCTGTTTTTGATACCAACTTGGGACCAAACACCACTCAATCTTCTGTTCTTCGCCCTCCAACATTTGAAGAATTTTTGATTTCAGACAAGACAAATCCAGGCGCCTCAGCACCACTCAACCCCAAATCAGCCATCCTTGACAGCAAAATTCAGCAAATATCAGCCGACGAGTTCAAGCGTAACATTGATGCTGCCGACCAAGCTGCCTGTGGCCTACGAAATCTAAAACTTCCCAAGAGTCTGAAAGATCTAGTGGACACTCTGGCCAACAACATCGTCAAAACCAAGCGCAGTAAGTTCCCCAAATCTATTCCAGTCCTAACTGGCTAACAATACTGACATCCATTTTTGGCTCTCCACCAGCTTGGGAGGAAACCGGCGAAATTCCAAAAGAAGAAGATCTCACCATCCATTCTTCTGCCAACTCCAGCCAGAAAAACCACCCCTCTGGCTCAACAGTCAATCTCTGCAAGAAGCGTACCAAAGTTTCTCAAACAACCAGGCTTTTCGACTTGCTTAAGCACCCTGAAGACACCACCCCAGCACCTGCCCACAGCCCTCAGCCGGATCAAGAGAATGATTCCAATGCTCACCCGGACAACGCCTCTTTGCCCCTTGATCAAGATGAGAGCATGCCAGCTCCAAATGATCCACCTGCACCGAATCCCAACCCCAGTTCAACAGAAGCGGCCCCCTCTCCGAACAACCCACCACCTGAGAATTCTTCCTCCAATGCCAACAGTCAGAATGAAGCCCCCCCTGATCCAATGAGTCAGAACAATGCAGCTCAAACAAGAGCGGAATCAGCTTTATCCAGACGACCTAAATCCATCACCATCCTCAAATCAGTCGATGTTCGGATTTCAGTCATTCAGATTCATCAGAAGGAGAGCAAGGGAAAACCAAATTGGAAACAGTATCAAACCTACTGGAAATCCGTAACCGATCTTGTGCAATTCTGAGCCAAATGCATGCAAACCACCCAACCAGCATCTCCGGCCAAGTTTCATTTCAAACGAGTGACTTGTTCCTACCCTGAATGGATCAAAAATATTGCCTCATTGGGTATGTCTATTAGTTCTTTTCAAATTGATTATTTTACATCTAACTGATCCTATTTACCCCATCACAACCATTCAGTTTTTAGGTTCGACCACTAATGAGCAATGGTATTGTCCTGATGTGATCAATTTCCCGCTCCTGGCCACTTTCCCCGAGAAGGAAAAGAATGGCTCTCCTCCAACTGATTTCATCAGTGTATCTAACAAAACCCCTCATCCAGAGTCCAGTTTAGTCCAACTTTTGCACCGACTCCAACACCCTTCTCCAACTGCAATTTCCCAATGGGCGAAAATAATTGCAGCCTCACTGGAACTAATGGCCGACAAACTCTACAACCCCCCTCCACCCGAAGTCAATGAGGGAGGTGATCCGATGATTGACGGGGTTCCCATTCTCAATTACCTCAAAGAACTCAAACATTCGACTGCCATTTTTGACCAAAACATTAGTAATGACCCAAGCAATACCAACACCAACAGTGAAAACCAAGTGCTCGACCGTGCACACTCAGTGGATGTGCTCCACAATTTCAGCAACCTCATTCTGGAAGTAGTAATGGGCTTTGTGATACTTCAAACCCATGCACTCAGTTCTCCTCCCTTGACAAACACAGAGAAAAAGAAAAACTACCGAACCACTCGTAGTTCTGCTCGCCGTTCCAACACTCAATGATCTCTTGTTCCTCAGCAAACATCAGGAGAAATTGCCCAAGTCAAGGAGGCATTGATTAAGCATCTCAACGAAATCCAGAGTCGTCAAAATTTCTAACCCCTGGTATTTTTTCTTATTGGAGGTATTAGGGGCCTCTTCCTTGTTTCGTGAAATCATAGGAATGTGTCACTCTCAGATTGCATGACTTTCATTCAAGCAATGGCCCTCATTGATCAACATTCTAAGACAAGTCGGATTCCTGAAGAGCCGATTTGGAAGAATCTCTCAGCATACTTGGTTCAACTTCTCCAGCCAGCTTTTCTCTCCACTACCCAGGTTGTACCCTTGCGCACGCCTCAAGTTGGCTGAGGCAATCACCTCTGATTTCTTGTACCATTGGAAACACATAGAGCCCACCAGTCCCTTCTTGGTTCCTAACTCCAAAAGACTTGTTACAGAAAATTAAATAACCTTTTTTCTTACTTTTTCTTGATTGTTTCCTCTTTCTTCCTATATGAAATGTTTGTCTCTGCTGAATATTTTTGATCAATAGAATTGCCTGATTAGGTTCTTGGAGTCCATTCCATCATTTTCAATCATGAGGAATCTGTACCTCATTTACAACCTCTTCCTCAATGCTACATGTACAGTGCCTAGACAAAAGTTTTTGTCACAACACTTTTCATTCAACAAGTTCAACCACCACAGTTAAAATTACAATTTCTGGTGAATCAATCCAAAAAGAGTTTCAAATAATGATTATGAAGAAAAATTTAGGAAAAAAAATAAAATAAAATTTGTGAATTTTTTTAATTTTTTGCTGATTTTCAAAAATGTTTACTATGCATTTGAAGCACCTAGAAAACTCAGAGAGTAAAGCTTGGAATGTGATAAGAATGATAATAAATGAAAATTTTTTGAACCAAAATAGAAAGTCAAATTTAGTGTCCATAGAAACAGGCCTGAAAATTGAATTAAATCTGATTTCAGTGCAAAATTTATTTTAATTCCAATTTTTGGCCCTATTTTTCTGGTCACTAAAGTTGCCTTGCTATTTTGGTTCAAAAAATTTTCATTTATTATCATTCTTATCACAACCCAGGCTGTACTCTCTGAGTTTTCTAGGTGCTTCAAATGCATATTAAACATTTTTGAAAATCAGCAAAAAATTAATAAAATTCACAAATTTTATTTTTTTATTTTTTCAAAAAAATTTCTTCATAATAATTATTTGAAATGCTTTTTGGATTGATTCACCAGAAATTTTGATTTTAACTGTGGTGGTTGAACTTGTTGAATGAAAAGTGTTGCGACAAAAACTTTTGTCTAGGCACTGTACAACAGTGGCCTTATTTTTTCACACCCACTTGGTAAGTGTTGAGTATTCATTAAATGTTGGCTGACATCTTAACATCTAGCTGTAAATACTGCCTCCAAGAGGACCCCGGTTAGCCTCTACTAAGCCTCCTTATGTGGCACATAGCACAACATTTGTTTTTTTTTTTTTTTTGA